>PVIR01035474.1:0-16444 GCA_004026965.1 Petromus typicus | reverse complement strand
TAAAATATGTATACTGTGTATTTACTAGTAAAAGCAAAGAACTGGAAACAAGTCAAATATTTATGAACAAGAAAATGAGCTGTAGTACAAAACCCCGTGCAGTAAGGAAAGGAAAGAAGAATGAATACTAATTCTAAATATTGCCATGTAGTGTTGTCTGGGATACTTTATAAAATGAAATAGATATAGAAAAATGTCATCTCCTATTATTTAAAAAGTGGACCACATATTTGTGCATTTGAGAAAATTTGCTTATGTTTTCAAAATTGGAAAGATAGATAAAAAATTTTAATTAGACTTTTAAAACACTTTAAGGAACCTGAAATAGAAGAAGGGAATAAAGTGGAAGGTTCAGGAATAAAAGCTAACCTCAGAATATATATTGTTTGGTAAATTTTATTTTAAACCATGTAAGTGCTTTATAAAATACTAATCAAGATGGAAAAGAAAAAATAGTATTAAAAGCTAATGAACCTTTGTTTGTATTGATTTAATCATAAAAAAGAATTATTTTGCACATTTTAAAAATACCTAATTTGAAGAAGTAATTTAAAACTACCAACAAAGAAAAGCCCAGGTCCTGATGGATTCACTGCTTACTTCTACAAGAACTTTAGAGAAGATCTAATGTCACTACTCCTCATATTCTTTAATAAAATTGAAAGGGAAACCGTACTACCAATGTTATTCCTGGAAGCAAGGATTACATTGATACCAAAGCCAGAGATGGATTTAACCAAGAAAAGAGAACTAGGCCAGTCTCCTTAATGAAATGGATACAAAAATCCTCAATATGATACTGTCAACAGAATGCAATAAATCATTGAAAAGATTACACAGCAGGACTAATTGTGTTTCATCCTGGAGATGCAGAGTTGGTTCAATATATGACAATCAATAAATGTAATAAACCATATAAACAGAACCAAGGACAAAAAACACACAATCATCTTCAGAAAAAAATTGACAAAATACAAATGATGGAAACCCTACAGAAAATTGGAATAGAAAGTGTGGTGGATTAATTGACGGGCAACTTGGAAGGCGTGGCTGAACTGAATGTGGTTTGGGCATTGAAGACCCACCTGAGGATTGTTGCCGATAGCGTAAAAAGAACTCGATGGGACGATCACTGGCTGTTGACTTTCTTGGAGAAGCGTGGTCAAGGTGTTTTTTCCTGATGCAAATTTGGCTGTTCTCTCCATCACAGGAGGAGCTCGAGTCCTTGCTCTCACCAGGAATGGGTGATGTGCTCATCAGAGAGCTCCGATCTTTAGTGTGAGCATGGTTCCTGACTCCTGTGTAGATCCCTCAGCCTAGTGTCCCAAATCCTTCACCCTGTCAGTGCAGGCCTTCTAGCTTCCACAACTAGCCTTTAGGCCTTCTTGGTGAAGATCCTCAACAGGGACAAGCATGAGACACTGCCATGGGCTCCAGATATTACCATGGACTCTAGGGCTCCAGCTGGACTGATGCAGAAACTGATGTGGGGTCCAGGCCCTTGGCTAGGTTCTTTAGGTCTCTAGTACATGGCTAGATCTCCTGCACTTCTCTGCATTGGCTTTTTGGGTGACAATTATAAAATAATCCTATAAATTACGTGTCCTGTATTAAATCTGTTTCCCTTATAAACCCTCCCTACAAGATCTCTTTATCTCAATTTGATAAAAGCTTCTATGACAAACCAATAGCCAACATCATACTAAATGGACAAAAACTGAAAGTTTTCAATTCTAAAATCAGGAATAAGACAAGGATGCCACTGTCACTACTCCCATTCAGTACAGCTCTGGAGACATTAGCCAGAGCAATTAGACAACAGAAAGAAAAGGAATAAAGACAGGAAAGGAAGTTAAATTATTATTTGCAGATGACATGATCATGTACAAAGAAAATCCCTAAAACCCCACCAAAAGACTCCTAGAATTAATAGCAGTTCATAGTGTAGCAGAATAAAAAGTCAACATTTAAAAATCAATAGCATCTATGAAGATGAATAACACACCAGGACAGAAATTAGAGAACAGCTTTCACAATAGGGTCCCCCAAAAATGAAATACTTAGGAATCAATTTAACAAAAGAAGTAAAAGGCATTTACATTGAAAATGGAGGTCAAAGAAGACATCAGAAAATGGAAAGACAATCATTGTTCTTGAGTAGGCAGATCCAATATAGTAAGAATGGCCATACTTCCAAAATTGTTATATTTTATATGGATTTAATGCAAGCACAATCAAAACATCAATAACATACCTCACAGAATTAAGCGAAAAATAACCCTAAAATTCATTTGGAAACAGAAGAGGCCTAGAATAGCAAAAGCAATCCTGCGCAACAAAGTCGTGGCAGGGAACGTCACAAACCCTGACTTGAAATCATATCACAAAGGTACTATATTAAAAATAACATAGTACTGGCAAAACACACAAACAACAGACCTGAGGATCAATGGAGCAGAATTAAAATATGCAAAAACTACTCCAAACACTCTCAGCCACCTTATCTTTGAGGGGCCAAGCATCTTCACTGGAAAAAAGATAGCCTCTTTAATAAATGGTGCCAGGAAAACTGGCTTTCCATTGCTGAAGATTAAAATTAGACCCATATCTCTCACCATGCACTAAACTCAAATAAAAATGGATCAAAGATTTAAACATTAAAACAGAATATGTAGGAGACCAGAGGAGAATTGAGGTCTAATTGGTCTCTTCCGTGCCAGAGGAAAAGGCTGCACCCAGGGCTGACTGCATACTGCAGGTTCTAGGGAAAACTGAAGACAGCTGAGGTTACGTTGTTTACCGGAGTTTGTACTAACGGATACTGAAAGCAGAGGGTCTTGTGTTACTTTGATTCTTGTGCCCGTGTTTGGGTGAATAAAAGCAAGAAGAGCCAGATGCAAGGGGCTCCTCTGCCTAAGAGGCCAGAGTCTCCGGGCTGTCCGCATGTTAAACTGACTGCACATCTCTGTCATTTATTCTTGTTCACCTCCTGGGGGATGTAGTAGGGGATTTAGGTCTCAGAACAAGGCCAGCCAGGTGGGTCAGCTGTAGGGAGCACTCCGGTGTAGAGCTCAGGACCGGGTTTGGCAACAAGAAACATTTAACCTGCTGGCAGAGAGAACTGTTAGAACTCTTGAAGACATAGGTATACACAAAGACTTTATGAACAAAATTCTGATAACACAGGAAATATTACAGAGAATGAACAACTGGGATCTCACCATATTAAAAATCTCTTGCATAGCAAAAGAAATCACCAAAAGATTGAAGAGACAGCCCACAGAATGGGAAAATTTTTTACCAGCTGTTCCTCAGACAAAGGACTAATAGAATAAAGAACTAAAAAAAAAAAAACCAAACACTTCTGATGCCAAATTTAAAGACCTAACAAGAAATGGCTATCTGAAATGAATAGACACTTCCCAGATAAAGAAACAGAAAATAAATATATGAAAAAATGTTCAGCATCACTGGCCATTTGGGAGATGTAAATTAACACTGAGATTCCACTTCATTCCAGGAAGAATGGCTATCATCAAGAAATCAACCAATAACAAATACTGGTGGATCAGTGGGGAACAGGAATCCTCCACTGTTTGTGGGAGTGTAAATTGGTACAACCAATATGGAAATCAGTGTGGCGATTCCTAAAAAAACTGAAACTAGAGGTTCCATATGATCCTGCTATTCCCCTTGTTATATTCTCAAAAGAGCTCAAACATCATACTACAGCAGTATATGCACACTCATTATTTATAGCAACACAATTTGTAATCAGCCCAGTGTCCATCAATGGATGAATGGATAAAGAAAATGGAGTATTGTCTGCCTAAAGAAGGATAAACTTAAAACATTTTAGGCAAATGGATGCACCCTCAGACCATACTATAAGTGAAACAAATAGGACCACATGTTAAATACCTCATTGTTTCTTGTATAAGAAACTAAAAGGGTAAATAAAGACCAAGATGAATGATAGATTTTGAGAAGTAGAAAAACAATGTTCAAATGGAAAGAGGAATGGAGTGGGGAGGAATAGAAGGAAAAAAACAGAAACAAATATTTTGTAGATAAAGAAGGGAAGAAGGCTTGAAAGAAAGGGAGAGAATGGGAAAAAAGAATCAAAATATGTTATGTACAGGTACAAATTCCCTATGGTGAATGTGGTCATTATGTATGACAAAAGTATACCAATAAAATTAATTTAAAAAAATAAAATGTATAATTTGACTGAAATGCAACTAGAATCTTTTTTTCTTTTTCTTTTTTTTTTTTTTTGACAGGTCTTGCTTTGTAGTTCAGGCTGGCCCTGAGCTCAGCCTCAAACTCACATCACAGCAATCCTCCTGCCTCTGCCTCCCGAGTGCTGGGATTACAGGCGTGAGCCACCACGCCCAGCACCAGCACGGTGGTATGTGGTGCTGATTGCTGCTGGGGGTGAGTCTCCACACCCAGTATTGTATGTGGTTACCAGAGATTGAACCCGGGCCCTTGTGCTTGCAAGACAGGCGCCAGAACCACTAAGCTAAATTCCCGGCCCTGCAAGTAGAATCTTTTAAAAAAGATATTTTAAATTGCTTTTGTTAGTTGGGCTGTAATAATTTTGACATTGTTATTCTGGAATATTTTACATCTAATAAACAATGAATTATAGTCTTAGCAGAAGACTTTCATAAAAGCCAAGCCTTTCAGTGCAGAAGTCATACCAAAATAAAATTGAAGAAGTTAAATAGAAACATTGTAATTCCAAGTTTGAGCTGAATAAATTCATAGTTCTCTCATACTGAAAATACGAAATAGCTGTGTCCACTAAAGAGACAATTGATGACAATTTAATAGTAATTAACATTTCTTGTGCCCAGACTGGGGTTTATAAATACTATTTTCTGTTAAAGGGAATAGAAAATTTAGGCTTTAGGTAGAAATGACTGGTTCTCAGTATGATGCAAAACTATATAAGAAAAGCCTGGAACAACAACAACAAAAACCTATCAGAGGCTTTGGGGCTGTGTGTCAAAGAGAACCTGGCGCTACCTGAAAGGGATTTCTGTGATCAAAGTGGAACAATTTGAGTTTCAGAAAGAACTGTAAAAATGAACTGAAATGTATTAAACATGTTAAAGTTTTTTAGTTCAAGGTGATTAAAGAAAAAATAAGTGCATTTTGGGGTATGCAGAGGAATCAGCTTCTCAGATTTATGGTCACAAGGCAACACTTTTCACTGGTAGGTTTCAGGCCTTGACCAACCTTCCGTGCAGTTCTGTTTTCATGAAGAGCTCAGGCTATTGGCTGGCATGCTGAAATCAGTTTTTCTCAGTAGGACAGACAGAAAAAGAAGCAGAAGAGAACAGACAGTGAAAATAGAGAAATTAATAGGCCCCAGTGTGGCTAGAAAATGGTTGGGCTGTACTAAGTTAGACAAGTAAGGCTGAAGAAAAAGATTTTTAAAATATATATATATATAATATAATATATATATTCATATATAATTT
The DNA here is from genome assembly GCA_004026965.1 of Petromus typicus. NCBI lineage: Eukaryota > Metazoa > Chordata > Mammalia > Rodentia > Petromuridae > Petromus > Petromus typicus. The sequence goes on along the minus strand of PVIR01035474.1, from coordinate 10,952 downwards.
ATTTATATATATAAATTTATATATATATATAAAAATTGGTGATTTTAATTTGGTCACTGCTGAGAAATTTAGGAAAAAGAAATAAGATGTTCTCTTCTTTTTTTCTTTTTTTGTACTTAGTGTTCCAGGAATATGTCTGATCTTGGAGGGTAAAATCCAGCACTGTATCTCTGAAAAATTAACGTATACTGGCCACAGGTTTCAAAGTGTGCTAATGGTGATGGCCTTCAAATGGTGCCTTAAAAAAAGGGACAACCTTGTTATGCTGAGTCTAGTTAAACCTGCGTGTGCCTCCTTTGCTCATATTTACAAAAGTAGACTTTACAGCTCTGTCACAGTCTGTTTTTCCTAATCATCAAATAGCATGTTGTAAATTTAGATTTTAGGATGAATACAGACTTGTATTCATCTTTCGTTTGGGATCACAGAAACTCACTGTCAAGAATTCTGTGCTTCTGGGCCAGGGAGTTGGCTCAGTGGTTCCAGGGCCTGTCTTGCAAGCACAAGGACCAGGGTTCAATCTCCAGTAACCATATACCATACTGGGCATGCAGACTCACACCCAGCAACAACCAGTGCCACATACCACAGTGCCGGGCATGGTGGCTCACGCCTGTAATCCCAGCACCTGGGAGGCAGAGGCAGGAGGATTGCTGTGATGGGAGTTTGAGGCTGAGCTCAGGGCCAGCCTGAACCATAAAGCAAGACCCTGTCTCAAAAAACCTAAAAAAAAAAGAGAATTCTGTGCTTCTGTGAATATCACCTCTACCAGGAATTGGGGCACAAAGAATAATATTGATCAGCTAGATTTTAAAAAATGGTATCCGTGAAATTAGTAGTAAGACATTCCTAAAAGAATTACATTCAATTACTGACCATGTTACTGAAATGTTAAATTCATCTCTGTAAAAGCTTGTCACACTTTTCGGTTGCTACAAAGCTATGAACGCATACTAAAGCTGTAACCCCCACACATTCCACCCAGAGTCAGGAACTGTTGACTGTTTTGCCCGTGCCTCTTTTTTTTAAGGTTTTTTGAGACAGGGTCTCGCTTTGTGGTTCAGGCTGGCCCTGAGCTCAGCCTCAAACTCACATCACACAATCCTCCTGCCTCTGCCTCCCGAGTGCTGGGATTACAGGCGTGAGCCACCACGCCCGGCACTGTGGTATGTGGTACTGGTTGCTGCTGGGTGTGGGTCTCCACACCCAGTATTATTATGTGGTTACCGGGGATTGAACTGGGGTCCTTGCGCTTGCGAGACAGGCACAGGGACCACTGAGCTGTATCCCCGGCCTCTTGCACGTGCCTCTTTCTTCTGTCCTCCTCACTATCTTTCCTACCACTGCTTTACTTCAAGATGTCTTCGTCACCCCACCTCAGGTTTCCTGAGCTCTTGCCATCATTTGCCCATACTTTTGCATCCCCTAAAATCTTTTCTCCATATTGTAACAAAACTGAGAAGTAAATCCTTATCCTATATACCACAGAGATTCTGGGGTCATTGTTACTGCAGTATAACTCGACCGAGTAGGCCGGCATCTAACTTCGTGCAGTCCTTGGATACACCATACCATTGCATTGCTTCCATCTCTTTCCCCTTTTAATGCTCTCAGTGCCTCTTCAGAATTTAGATGCCTTGAAAGTTCTCCTGATGTGACCTGCCTCACTTGTGTGCCCATCCCATGCATTCCGTGACATCCTGTGTTTCCCTTAGCGTAGCACTTACCATGAAATTGTCTCCGTTCTTCTGCTGTGAGGTTGATGAGGGTAGAAAATACGATTTTCTTTTTCATCATTACATTTGTAGGTTTGGCACATGGTAACTCAATCTGTTGAATGAGTAAATACATTTTTATGATTTAAAGACTTTGTGATAGTATTTATCAGGAAAAAGGAACTGAAGGCAGCAAGTAGTACAGGCAAGTTACAGTCTGATTTATTAGAACGATACAAGTGAAAACTAGTGCATCAGTAAGGCCAGTGCTATCAATCTGTGCTTTCCTGTCTTCACCTCAGTGTAAATTTATACTGGCTTTCTAAGTCTTACATTTGAAAAGTAAAAGAACTAAAAAAAAGTGAAAGTACTGAAATAAAAGGTATGAAGGTTCCTGAGATGAGAGAATACTATGCATTATTTCTCTACATGTCTCAACAGAGCATGAGTAATGTACAGGTCCGCTCACATTATTGCAGCGTTTCCTGTTCTAAGACACAGCTGAAAGCAGACTCAGAATGGGTAAGGACGATGTGTGCATTCCACACCTCGTGTTTAATTGGGCCACTCCTGGATATTTTCCTGCCTCTCCCTGCTGTAAATCCTAATGCATATTAGCAGAGCTTTAGTAATGCTACCTGTGATTTCCATGTGACCTATTCTAAGTAATCTTTTCTGTGGCCCTACAGTTAATAGATCACTATAAAGGGCTAGTAAAGATTTTTTTTGAAGAAAACAGAAATAGGAATTGAGATTAATTACAGTCTTCTGTGGTGAGACCTAAGAGGAAATAAATCTGAGCTTTTAAAAAAGAGTATATAGTAGTGTAGAGCCACAGGTGAGGTCTGAAGGGGTCTGAGGTCTGGCTTATTGGTGCTGAAGGATTTGATGTTATTAGGCTTTATCCAGCTTGATATTTCACAGCTCATAATGGGAAATGTAACTTGCTAGGGTATATGTCACAATTGAATAATCTAATTTTAGGTGAAATAAGACACATAAATTTAAATATCAGAATTTCTCTGGTATGAGATACCCAATAGGTAAGTAAGGAGCAGAGTGGAGGATAGATATTGAGAAGAACATGTTCAGGTGGGAAGGGAACCGGAGAGGAGGGAGGGAAGGGGAAGGAAAGAAAGGGAAAAGGGATTAAAAAAGAGAAAAAGGAAACATGGCAACAAAGCTTTTGTAAATAGCGAAGGGAGAAGAGCTGCAGGGAAGGGAGGGGAAGGAAGGGGAACTAAGAATCGAGGCATATTATGTGCTGGTACAAATGCCCTGTGATAAATGTGATCATTATGTATGGCAAATTTGTACTAATAAAAACACATTTTTAAAAATTAAAAAAAAAAAGTTAAAAAAGAATCTGAATCATCCCACACATTAAGTTTGACCATTTCTCCAAAGTAACACAAATCTGAATGCAAAAGGCAGAGTCAAAGTTGAGAGAAAAATAACAAATGGGAAACAGCAACAGGGAACGCATGTTAGCTTAGTTTTTTTCTGAGGTATCTGAGACGTGCTTGGAATACTAAAAGTGGTTAGAACCATGTCCCTTGCTTGGAAACTAAAGGCACATGACAAAAAACAAAAACAAAAACAAAAACAAAAACCCCCCCCAAAACAAAAACCAAACCTAAAGAACAGCTGAAAGCAATTTGTTCTAATGGATTTAGGACAAAGACACAGGCTTAAGTCTTTACTGTGCCACACATACTGTGTGACTATGGGTAAATTGCTTACTTAATCTGTTTCTTCATTAGTAGCTCTTCTAGAGGATTATTCTGGGAATTAAACTTTACAATGTTTGCAAAATGCTTTGAACAGCAGCTAGCCACAGACAGCTCCCCAGTAAAGAACTGGACGGTCGTGTAAAGTAAGCACCCTGCCTCTAGAAGCGTTCAATAATTCAGCCGGTCATGTAGCAGAGTGCTATACAGTAATTCCACCTGCGTGTGTATACAGTGACAAAGCTGGTGACTAGAATCTGGAAAATGCATTCAAGTCTAAGATTCTATGATACATTAAGTTTTAAATTACTGCACAAACACTCTAAAATAAAATGGTCCCTGAACACATAAAATGCTAGAACTACAGAGGAAAACGGACGTATCTACCGTCTTAATGGGAGATTATGTGACTTATTTTATCTATGAACGGTGAGAAGCAAGCTGACAGGCAAATCTGAACACCTACATTGATAAAGATGCTGACAATCTGAACTACCAAACTCGGTTTATTTGACATACATTGCTGCACCTGTCAACTGATAAACTTTCATCTCTATTCCTCATTTTTGTATAGAAATAATGCCTTTCTAGTCATTATCACTTCAAGATTTTTTGAAACTGTCAAATTAATTCTGAAATTATGTGAAAGGACATAGCCCAAGAACAGCTAAGACATTCTTGAAGGAAGCTAAAGTGAGGAACTTGTTCAACCAGATACCAAAACCTGTAATAAAGTTATAATAAAGACAGGATGCCATCAGCACAACTTGGAAGTCCAGAAGCAGACTCATGCATGTGGAATCTTGATGCATGCCCAGAGATGGCACTGAAAGTCACTTGGAAAAGGTTCCTAGTTAATTAACAGTATTTGGACAGCTGGCCCAGCCAACTGGAAAACAAAGAAATAAGTTTGTGCCAGACAAATCAGTTCTGTATGGATTAGTGATTTAAATGTGAAAGGCAGAAGTTGACCACTTTTCCCAAAAATTCTACAAAAAATACTTTCCTCATCTTGGAATTTTTTTAGTACCAAATTTTCTAGCATTTACAAAACCTACAATTGACAACAGATTGATATAAAATTACATATTTTAAAGGGCTTAGGCTGATGCAGTGTCACATACCTGTCATCCCAGCGCTTGGGAGGCTTAGGCAGTAGGACTGACTGCTGTGAGTTTGAGGCCAGCCTGGGCTAGTGAGTTTAAGTCTAGCCTGAACTACACAGTGACACCCTGGCTCAAAACAGAACAAAAATGCTTAAACCAGGAAAAGGACACATGAATGAAAGAGCAACGTGACTTAAAAGACTCCACTTTTGCCAAACTGATAAAATGCAAATTAAAGGCATAATGCAAGTGTCTATTTATTTTTGGGAAACGTGCCAAAAGTAAGAAGTCCAACTATGGCAAGGATCACAGAATGTAGGATGCGAGAGCTACTAATGCTGGTGCCAGCAGAGAATGGTACAATCACGGTGACATCAGCTCAGAGTCCTCTTGTCAAGTTGACCAACCCCACATCTTCTGGTCCAGCACACCTACTCCGAAGTTCAAACACATTTTGGGTACCCATACCGAGGTGGGCAAGAATGTGCCTACCAGCTGTGTTAGTAATTACCAGCGCAGAGCCAAGCTTTGAGGGACATGAGCTCATATGATTAGGAACAGAGGCTTTTTAAAGAAAAATATAGAATTACTATCTTAGTTTCAAAAGTATTTATTTATAATGGGAAAGGGTATTCGGAATGTCACAAGCCCCACATGTTAGTTCAGTTACGGGTTCGTGGCCTATAAACTCAGGAAACTCAAAATTTAATATGGCTTCATTGGTAAAGAAAACGTTGTACAACACGTTTATGATATCTGCTAAAAATACTGACTACGTCCTTGAAGAGAACCTCTATTTGCCTGGGTAGTGAAAAATAAAATTCTATCACTACACTTAACGGCCTAGATGAATCAAAGAAATAAATGAGTTGTAAACCCGGGAAGGCTATACATATGGTGTATTTTTATAAAGCTCACGTACACACACACACACAAAAAAAAAACCCATAACGAAACAATATAGTACTAAGATGCATCCAAAACGCATCTACTAAAAATGGCAGTGAGTACCCTGCAACAGTTCTGAATAATGGATAAGAGGCAAGGGGCAGAATCCCAGAGATGCAGAAATATATACATGTAGATATTATGGTGCATTCAGACTTTACTTGTATACTTTAAATTGTTTGTTAAATATACTATTTTGTATGCATCAGACATTAGAGTAGAAAAAAAAAAAACCTGCAAAATACGACTTCCCCAAATATAAAATTCCCTAAATCATGCACCTTCTTTCCTCTTCTGTCTCTCCTGGTTCCCATCAATTCTCTACCGCGAGGTCCCTCCCTGCAAAGCGGCTGCAGAGATGGGAGGCAGAGAAATGGCAACCTATGAGATAAGAACCCTGGCGTGCATGTGCATGTGTGGGGTTTGTTTGGCGCTGAGATGGAGTATGGTGGTGGTGGAAATACCGTCTATTAAACGCGCCACTAAACGTAGTGCTCTTGCATTACTCTTGCCATTTAAAGGCAGAATCTGTACAGTCCGGTCGGGGCCACCGCCCCTCCCTTACCACTCACACTTCCCACCCAGAGCGCGCCAGGCCCGCGCCACCCTCCCGCCACCCGCCCGCTTGCGTCTTTCCGGGAGGCCCGGCGCGCTCGCCCCGGCTGGCTCCCGGACTACGGACGTCCTCCCACAGGATCCCGGAGCCAACGCCTCCACGCCGGGCCCACCCAGCCAGCGCCGCGCGCTCCACCCCGGGACGCGGGGACAGGGACGGCGCAAGCCGCGGCCCACGGCCCCGCCCAGAGCCCGGACGAGAGGGAAGCGCCTCCGCGCCGCAGCGCAGGCCGCGGCCCGCCGAGCAGGAAGCTAGGCCCAGCGCCGGGAAGGAGCGGACGCGGCGCAGACCCTGAGGGTGAGCGTGCACGGCCCCCGGCCGCCGGGCCCCTTGCTGGCCTGAGCCCCGATCTCAGGGACCTCGGGCCGAGGCCGCAGCGGCGGAGCTCTGCGGTGGACGCCCGCGAAAGTCTCAGCTCCGCTGCCGCTCCCTCCACTCCCGGCGCCCGCCCCGTCTCCTAGCAGCGCCATACGTGCGCGCCCCCGGTGCGGATCGACGCGGGGGGGGGGAGCGGTCTGGGAGCGCGCCGGGGCCGGGCGTGGCGGGGGCGGAGTCGGAGGTGGGGGCGGAGGCGGGGGCGGAGTCGGAGGCGGCGGCCAGTCGGGCAGTCCTACCCTGTCTCTCCTTGCCTGTTTTCGCTTCTCTGCTAGAACCCGGAGCTCCGAGCTTTGCCCCCGCGCCGTCCCCACCCATCGTTGACGTCAGCAGAGACTTACAAGAGTAATTCCAGGCTCTCCCATGACGTGTGCGTTGGATTTTTTTTTCCTATAAAACGGAATCTGGCAGCTTCTCCTTTTCTCTTTTTGAGAAAAGTATTAGTGTATTTGACAGTCACACAAGTAGGTTGAAAGTATTTTTCCCAGCACAGTTATGTTGCGGACATACACGTTTTTTATGTAAATGGAGCGATCCTTGGGAGCCAGAGTGCTTGGCCTCTTAACAACTGTGTGACATTGGACAGATAATCTGTAGCTGCAGGTACACGTGTATCTCTGTGTGTACATATATAAGGTAGTACTACTCTATTTCACATACTTGTGAAGATTAGAAGAAGCCTAGACACTTATGTTTAGCACAAAATAAGCACTCTGTAGGTGCTACTTATATAAAAATAGCATTTTTCACTATGGTTTGTGGTTTTGATTTTAAAGATTCCAATTATGAAGTCTACCTCCAGTTTCCTTTTGTGAAACTATAATAGGGTATGCTCTAGGGTTTCTGTCATACTTGACCCTTCAGAGTGCAGGCCTGTAGTCAGCAGTGTGCAGTGTTTCCCTCCTGTGTGAGGCAAAGGACTTCACCAGAGGAAACTGAAACGCAGCAGCAGAACGTGGTGTAAGGGATGTCAAGATGTCTTCACTGTTCAGGGAACGCCATGAGACACATGTGAATTTAATTGAGGATAAAATATATCTTAATGTTTAAATTCCTCAACAGAACGTTGAAGAATGTTTGTTCCAAGATCTCTAAAAATCAAGAGGAATTCTAATGAGGACATCAAAAGTTGTGAAGCTAAGAAAATTAAGTCAGAAACAGAAGATTGTCATTTGGACAAAGAAAGAGGGGTTCCAGGTTATGATTTAGTTCCAAAAGAAGCCTCCACACCAGACAGGGCCAGCAGTGAATTGGATCCCTTCCCCAGTCCAGCTCGCCAGGAGGCAGAGGTTGTCCTGGTCGCACCTGAGCAGGATGACAAGGACAGCCCACCTTTTGAAGAGCCTGTGAAGTCATTTTCCAAAACACAGCGCTGGGCAGAGCCGGGGGAGCCTGTCTGTGTTGTCTGTGGCCGTTACGGAGAGTACATCTGCGATAAGACAGATGAAGATGTGTGTAGCTTGGAGTGTAAAGCGAAACATCTTCTCCAAGTTAAGGGAAAGGAAGACAAGTCAAATCTCAGCAGTGCTGAGAATGCTGGTTCCGAGCCCCAGGCTCCACTTACTGCTTTTTATGTCTACAGAGAGCATACCTTCATTTCAACCCTTCGGGAGGACCAGATTGAAAATCTTAAACACCAGTTGGGAATTTCAGTTCAAGGGCAAGAGGTCACCAGGCCCATTATCGACTTCGAACATTGTGGTTTCCCTCAGGCCTTAAATCACAACTTGAAGAAATCTGGCTATGAGGTGCCAACTCCCATCCAAATGCAGATGATTCCTGTGGGACTTCTGGGAAGAGACATTCTGGCCAGTGCAGACACTGGCTCAGGAAAAACCGCTGCTTTTCTTCTTCCTGTTATCATCCGTGCTTTACCTGAGGTAATTGATAAAATCCACATGTATCATTCTCAGGGACAAATGCGATTTTACCATCTTTCAACTTTACATGAATATTGCAACTGAGAATAAATATTTTCACTGGTACTCCTAGTGATTTTGCTGCTGATAGTAAAGTTTGTTATGCAGAATACGTAATAGTAGAGAATTTTTCTTTTATTATGTTGAGCCACAGATCTCTTCACTGAATGTCTAAAATACTCCTTATAAAACATTTTTTAAAAATAGATTTCCTATTAAAAGCTTTTGATCCAGGGGAAAATATTCTCCCGACCAGATGACTTGTAATTCATGTGTCAGCTATGCCTCCTTGAATTTTGGAGTTTGAAGAAACTCTGCTCAAAGTTGAACTCTGTTGCAGAGTTTCACAATCCATCCTGCATTATATCTGTGGTTCATCTTGGTGCTTCCTTGCCTTACTTGTTTCTTTATAGTATACTAAGCACTTTCACACATGGCTAGTTTGCTGAACATTTTGAGTGTTTATTTTTTGCTGACACTAGTTCCATGTCCCTTAGCTGAAACACTAGACTAGTAATATATGAAGTTTTGGAGTTTTTCCAGTTTGGGAATATTTGCATAGACTTTACTAGTCGAGTATCCCTAATCGAAAAAGGGGAAGTTCACAAAAGAATAAAACTTGCATATCATGATGATATTCACTGTATCTTATATTTCACAGCATATTGGATTTTAGGTTCGGGTGTTGGGAATGTCCAACTTGTACTGGTGAGTTTGTAGGCTCTGAAGTATGCCGGAAAAGGAAGTGAAAAATGTTAGCAAAGAGAGGAAAGATAAGGGAGAGAAACAGGGAAAACTGGAGTAGTAGAAGATAACACACAAAAAAATAAAGAATGTTCAAACCATAGTCAGCCACTCTGGAAGTACCCACCCCCCCACCATGAAAGTCAGACTTCTAGACAAAGTGAGGAATAAATCTACCAGAGGTTGAGGGAGAAACCTCTGACCGAGTCCCTGAGGTGACCAGTCAGGTTTTTCTGTTCAGAGGAGATGGGCAGAGACTGCGGAGTTCAGTGATTACTTGTGGGAATAATCTTTCCATTTCTCGCTTCGGTTACCGTGGCCACCTCTCCCTGGCCCCAGTTTTGGTCTTTCATTGTATATTTGAGCTACCAAAGAAGTGGGATCAATTTTTGATGGTTTTTGGAGGAAAAAAAAAATCTGAGTTCAGGGAGCAGAAGGCAGGAGGGCTCATAGGAACACTGTTGAGGAGAGATGTTTCCAGAGTCACTGAAGATTTGATCCACATCAGCAAGAATGAACTGCTGGCGTTTCTGACTTGTTTTTCACACCTTTGCAGAGCAAAACTCCGTCTGCACTCATTCTCACACCAACACGAGAGTTAGCCATTCAGATAGAGAGACAGGCTAAAGAACTGATGAGTGGCCTGCCACGCATGAAGACTGTGCTCCTGGTGGGGGGCTTACCTATGCCCCCACAGCTGTATCGCTTGCGACAGCATGTCAAGGTAAGCGTATTGGACAGAGTGCCTTTGAGAAATTTTGTGAGGAGTATGACAACTAGTATTTTGTTGTATTTCCCCTTGAGGACAAAATATGATTTTAGGCAGTTTTCAATTTCTTGGGAAGTAAACCTTAAATATTTTACATTCGTTTCATACAGGAAAGGAAGACAGTTTATTGAGTGCCCCATTTTATGGCTGAACGTTGTTGGATGTATTCCCATCCATTATCTCACTTAATGAGTCATATTTGTTCTGTGGGTGGGCTGGCATATCCTGACTATTATGGTTAAGGTGAATCTTAGAAACCTGGGATTTATCAAAGATCTGCAGCCAATAAATGATTGTTGCCAAAATTGAAAACTTATCTCCTGCCTTAACTATGCTGTTATGTGTGGTCAGTATTTTCTGATACAGAAAAATATGTAAAAGTAATACAATACACTAACTGATGGCTTTGGTGCATGGTAACAATATGTTCATAGATATATAACTTTGTGAGTCTTAGTGGAAGTGCTGGGTCTTGGAGTACTGAGAACCATTTAGTTTCTAGGGTCATAGGGTTGTCCTGGAGTCCCAGGGGAGAAGCTGAGATGCCAGGGACTTGATATTCTGGGAGGAGGAGGTAGCAGTGACTCACCATCTGGCGGGAATCTACTGCAGCATTCAACGTCACCCTCCAAAGGCCTTGCGCATGCTCAGAAAGTACTCTGCCACTGACCCACATGACAGCCCCAGAATTTAACAACTATTAAGTGTGGACATCAGCTTTCTTAGAGTAATATTGTAAAGATGTATTTGACACATGTAAAGCATAAAATATAATTTTAAGATACTACAAATTATCATCCTATCAGTGTGTATCTGAACAGTAGAATACAGTTGGGTTTATTAGGTCATTTTTTTTTTTTTTAGGTTTTTTTGAGACAGGGTCTTGCTTTGTGGTTCAGGCTGGCCCTGAGCTCAGCCTCAAACTCACATCACAATCCTCCTGCCTCTGCCTCCCGAGTGCTGGGATTACAGGCGTGAGCCACCACGCCCGGCACTGTGGTATGTGGGCCTGGTTGCTGCTGGGTGTGGG
>PVIR01035473.1:0-16440 GCA_004026965.1 Petromus typicus | reverse complement strand
AAAACTACATAGTGAGACCCTGTCTCAAAAAAAAAGAAGACTGGGGGGCTGGGGATTTAGCTCAGTGGTTCCGGCGCCTGTCTTGCAAGTGCAAGGACCCGGGTTCGATCCCTGGTTAACCACATACCATACTGGGCGTGGAGACTCACCCCAGCAGCAACCAGTACCACATACCACAGTGCCGGGCGTGGTGGCTCACGCCTGTCATCCCAGCACTCGGGAGGCAGAAGCAGGAGGATTGCTGTGATGTGAGTTGGAGGCCCCTCAGGGCCAGCCTGAACTATAAAAGCGAGACTCTGTCTCAAAAAAACCTAAAAAAAAAAAGAAGACAAAGCTTTATTTAGAAGGAAGTTTTATATTCATTTTAAATTTTTTAAAAAATTTAATCAAATTTGTATCTTTTCCTCTTTTAAAAGAAGTGAAACAGATAAAGACATTTATCAGATTAATAAAATAGAAATCATAAAATAGAAATGATGGTAGGCCATCATTTACTATGATCAATTAACTTTTATATCCTATGTAGCTTTATTTTCTGGCTAACAGAGGTTTCAAGATAGCTTATGATTAATACATAAAAACTTTTTAGAAAAGTGAATCTAGATAATAGAAACAGCTTGCTAAAGGGGTTATAGTACCTTTGGATCTGTTTTTAATATAAAAATAGACTGCTCAGCAACCTCATTGAGTCAAAAATAACATCTTGTCTTCTTAGCGTCATGTCGGTGGCTAAGGATGAAGAGCCAGAGAGTGTGGAGCTCCCGGCTCCGCCTGCTCGTGCAGACCCAGGCCCCGCCACGCCACTCCCCGCTGTCACCAGGGCCCCCTCCCCGCCACAGATGCCCAGCTCCGGCTCGTCCCCGCTGGAGAGCACTTCGAGCGTCACTGTCACCGACACGGAGACCCTGGACAGGCCCATCTCCGAAGGGGAGATCGTGTTTAGTCGCGTCCGAGGACTGGTTCCCAGGAGTGAGTTGGCCCGTGTTTCTCGGTTCCTTCATTTCCCTTAGCAGCACTCGGCTGTGTAAAGTGTTTTTTACTTACTTTCTGAGATTTAGTATGGTGTAGTAGAAAAACAAGGCTCATGCAAGTTAGTTAGCTTTGCTGGTCTTTAATTTGGGAAAGAAGACCCTGCCTCTAACCCTGCCCCTAGGGCTGGTTTTTCCCCAGTTTGAAGCGTACTCTTCCAGTCTTCATTTACCTTTAAAAGTAGGATCCTATCACACGAGCTATGGAACTTATCACCGCGTGCGAGGCTATATCATTTTAAAAATGGCTGTATAGTCTTCGTCACCAGTGCCTTAGAAGAGGGCACCCAGGTGGGTCTCAGTGTTTCCAGGTGACACACAAGTCTCGTGCCCCTCCTTGTACATGTGTGTATCTTCATGCCCTTGCCTGATGACTCCTGGAGAACCTGCTTAGACTTTTACTGACTTATTTTTGGTCCTGGGGATTGAACTTGGGGCCATTGAGCTAAATCCCTGGCCCAAACAATGTAAATATTTTTGGTTTTTTTTTTTTTTTTTTTTTTTAGGTTTTTTGAGACAGGGTCTCGCTTTGTGGTTCTGGCTGGCCCTGAGCTCAGCCTCCAACTCACATCACAATCCTCCTGCCTCTGCCTCCCGAGTGCTGGGATTACAGGCGTGAGCCACCACGCCCGGCACTGTGGTATGTGGTACTGGTTGCTGCTGAATGTGAGTCTCCACACCCATTATTGTTATGTGGTTACCGGGGAATCGAACCCAGGTCCTTGTGCTTGCAAGACAGGCGCCGGAACCACTGAGCTAACTCCCCGGCCCAATTTTTTTGGTTTTTGATACTAGGGATCAAGCCCTGGACCTGGCGCTTGTGAGGTAGTTACCCACCAGAACCAGTGAGCCCTACCTCCCTGTACTGTAGGATTACTCAGTCAGATGAGGCACCTGGAAAATGCCATTTCATTGCCAACACACTTTCTGAAATATTAATCAGCTTTTAATTTTAATCTGTTTTAATTGCATTAACAATATAGAGGAGTGTTGACTTCTAAATTTTATAGCTACAGTGGTATTTGTATAGTTTTTAAAGTTTCTGATAGTGCCAGGTGTAGTGTCATATCCCTGTAATCCCAGCTCTTGGGAGACTGAGGCAGGAGGATTTCCATGACTTTAAGGGCACCCTGGGCTACATAGTGAGTTCAAGGCTGGCCTTCAACTACATAGTGAGACCTTGTCTCAAAAAACTAAAAAACATCTGACAGGCTGCTAGGTGAACAAAAATCTTACCTGTTTTTAAAAAACTAATGAGCTTGACTAGTTTGTGGATTATTTGTGTATGACAGTATTTCTGTTGCAGAAGATTAAATGTAGTGTTCTATGGCTTTCTGGTCAGGTCACTTACTAAGTTTGTTTTTTCTTTTTTTCAACATTCTTAGTCTCAGGAGATGGAGAGCTTTATTTGACAAACCTAAATGACAGCTTATCCAGCACTCTGCACGATGCTCTTGACCTGGTAAGGATTGACTGACTCCAGCATCGCAGAAAGAGTATAGCGGTGAATTTGTTGCCCTGATCATATTTTTTCACATTTATTTGAGTCATAGACAAAAAATTCACTGAAGTATGCACGAAAGAATTGAAGGTATATTGTACATTTCTTTATGTACGCTTCTCATAGTGAGAATGAAATTGTTACAGTCACTGAGACTCCAGCTGTTGAAAAATATCGTTATGTACTGAGGTGTTGAGCTCCATCTCAGTGTAACTCGCCACCTGGATGTGCTGTCTCTGTAATGTATATGTGCTTAGTTTAATCATTTTTATTAATTATTTTTTCTGTCTTGTGGATTTGAATTCAGGACCTTGCACATCCCCGGCCCTGTTTCCATTGTATTTTGAGGAGAATCTTAGCTATTTTTAAACAACTCTTTAATAATTTATTTTCCTTAACCATGATTATAATTCTTTGTGCTAATGAACAGGTAAATTTAATGGCATTAAAGAAAAACTGCAGACGGATCTAGGGATGCTAACCTTCCTCCTAGTTATTATCTAATCACCATAGGAGAAAAAGACAGACATTTTAAAATTTCATATTATTTATAGAGACATATATAAGGTAAATATTTTGTAGGAATGGTAGTAGAATTTTCTTTTGAAGCACTTAAAAATCTTTACTTTTTATAAGTTTTGAAAGCGTAAGCAAAAAAGGGCAGCTGTACTTAACTGTCATTTACAGCAGACACCTACCTAACCAATGTGTTATTGTTGCTGTTTTTTAAAATGTTATTTTAGGAGTAAGGAGATATTTCATGGAGCTTCTTGTAAAGATTTTATTTGAAGAGGATGCGTGTTCTTTCTCTTTACCGCACTGGGCGTTAAACCCGAGGCCTTTGCACTGACTCATTCCAGCCTCTTTGATTGTGAGGCAGGATCCGTCACGTCCCTGAGCAGGCCGCTTGAGCTGCAGCTCTGCAGAGTGCCAGGTTAACAAGTAGGCACCCCTGGGCTGAAGAGGTAGCTTTCTTTTTTAACAGTATTCATTTATTGAGTTCATTGTGAAGAGAGTACAGTCATTTTTGTGAAGTAGTATCAGAAATGTAAACGAGATATTTTTATTTTCCATGGGGCATTCTGTCAGCATTGGGCCTGGTAGGCTGTTGGATCATTTTTACCCATTCCTAGAACTTTGTCTGGTGGTACAGCATATTTGAATTTCTTAAAAGAGCTAACTTGAGGTTGGACTAAATTGTAGCCTCCCCTTTATACATGTAAAGCTTTCTGAGTTTAGAGTTGATATTTCCCTCTATTTACTTTGGTACCAGGCATCGAACTCTGGACCTTGCACTTGCCAGGCAGGCAGCGTGTCACTGAGTTACACGCTCAGTTGCTAATTTTGATATTTTTATTGTGCCTAAATCATATACGCCACACATTTAGAAAAGAAGTGAATACAAAAGTACAATCTGGAAAAATCCAGAATAACGAAAAAATGCACCATGGACATTTATCAGTATATAGCTAGGGGAGATGTGTTTAGAATACAGCAAATAACAAAGTTGACACTGTTCCGGCCCTCGCGGGCATATTCATCCTGCGCTCACAAGGGGGTCCGGGCTGTCTGCTTTGAGGCCACACCGTCGCTGGTCTTGGGACGGGTCTGTGTGGAGGCCTGGCCAGTGAAGCCCCGTTGCCCGTGCCCAGCCCAGGCAAGGGGCAGCGCAGAAGCAGAGGACCTGCGACCTCGCTTGCTGTCCGGGCCTGCTCCGCCTGTGACCCAGCTTGCACTGTCGCCCCACGTCCCTTCTCCTCACTGCCGGGCTGTGGTGTTGCTTTGTGTGTTGCTGAAACAGGAAGCAGGACTCTGGGTGAGGCCCCCAGCGGGTGACAGAAGATGCAACACTTCCGAGTCCTGCAGTTGCCTGAGACAAAGCAGCGAATCTCCCGACCTGTGTTAACAAGTTATTCTACAGTGCTGTCGATGCATGATGCAAATCTGGCATTTTTACTACAGTCAGAACAGATGTAAGAACTAAATGAAAACAAGGAGCTCCTTTTCAGCTGCTATTATGGCCTGGACTCTCAGTTCACTGGGAGGCTGAAGCAGGAAGATTGCTACTTCAAGCTCAGCCCGGGCCGTTGAGTGACTTAGTGAGACCTTAAGAAGTGCTGTTGTTGTTTCTGTTTTTGATATGTTATGTCCCACCTGGATTCAGTCTCCAGTGTCACGCACACTCACACACACACATACACACACGCATGCACATAATGCACATATATGGTCCTTCAAAAAAATGATAGTAAAGTTTTTTATTAATCATAATTGAGAAAAACCTAATTATTTGAGAAAGCTTTCTGTGCATTACTTATCTTTGTGTTTCCCTCAGGAGGATGATTCTCGCAGTGAAGGACAAGTGATCAGGATATCGCATAAAAAGTTTCATGCGGATTCAATCCTTCCTCTTCTTGCTAAACAAAACCAGGAATTACTAGTCTCGCAGCAGGCAGCTTCTCACTCAGAGGTACTTTTTAACCTTCATAGTATATTTCCGTTAGATCTAAATAGAAAGAAACTAAAAATAGTCCTTGTTAAGAGTATTGTTTTTATCTTCCATGCTTGCCGTCATAGTGATGGCGCCCGCTGTGGGGACGGGTACCCGGCCGCGATACATCTTCGTTCTTTTTAATTAAGGCACACTGGCGTTTCAGCTGCTCGGAAGTCAGTGCTGAAGCAGCTTCACCCTGGAGTTGCAGAACTATGGAGTTTTCATGCTTTCCTTTAAAAATTTTTTTGGTCCAAGTATATTTATTTAATAATTTATTTATCTTTATTAGTATGTATCTATAGTATGATTACGTACTATACTCCTGTTGGGGATTTGTACCTGTATATAATATATCTTAATTGCTTTTTTTAATCCCCCTGTCCCTCTTTTTCCTGCCCAATAGAGTTTTATAACTGAAAAGAAATTAGAACATCTGTTCTAATCCTCTTGTTCTAAATAAAATTAAGAAACTGGAACCCTCGAACTGAGGGTCGTTCATTCATTCACCCCGCTGCCTTTTATTCCTGAGCATCCGCTGTCTGGTACACACAGCCTTGGGAAATACGCAGACACGAACGCGACACAGCCCTTACCTTTTAGCAGCGCCGTGGAAGATTCGGAGTCATTTCTGGAGAAGATGCAGCCCCGCCCTCTCACTGCACACCCAGGGTCTCTGAGGGGCGTGCGAGATTGCCCGCATCTGTCCGTTTCAAGCATGTTGGGGTAGTTGGTGCTCCAAACGACGGGCAGGGAGAGCAGTCAGGAGAAAGAGTGCGCAGGGCGAGTTGAGGCCACTTAGAACTTTGAGTGCTGAGCTAACGTTTCAGCGTTTTGTTTTATAGTTGATAGACCCATTCACAGTGATTGAAGTTCAACCCTTGTAAATGAGAAACGGGCTGGGCTGTAGCCCGTGGTAGGAAGCTTGGCTAGGGTGCACGAGCCTACAGCCGAAGAAGAAAGGGAGAGGGCCACATAGGAGCTTTTAGATACTGGAATTTTAACTGAATTCTAGACTAGTAAACATGCTAACTATAATATTTCCAAGTCACAAAATATGCCAGTGATTATGGCATGTAGTTTTGTCTTTCCCGGTAGTACAGATTAAACTAGACCTCGTGATTGCGTGGCAGCCGTGGCATCACTGAGCTAAATCCCTAGGCCTGTAATTTTTAATATGGAAAGAAAATAGGTCTTAAATTTTTTTTAACCTTTTAGTTTATTTCATATACATGATAAACATTTTTTGTATTTTGTGTTTTCTCAGAGAAAACCTTATTAAATAAGGTTAAAATGGTCTTTAATCTGTGTGTTTAAAGGAAAATTTAATTATTCACATGAGTGTTCTTTATGCTATTTAAGGTGTATTTTTATCAGTTATAAAGTTCATACTGATAGCCTTAGGCAATTTTATTTCATTAAAAAATGAGAAATGTATTTTCTGTTATTTTTATTTTAGGCTATATGAACAATATGTAATTTTAAATTATAGTAGAATTTTTTTCATATATATATTCTGTTGATAATTAGTTGGAAGTTGAGCAGATAATGGATGGCTACCTTTATAGAAATAAGACACTAAAGATAAAACTCATAATTAGATGCTTTATTCTAGCTTTTTAAAGTTTTCTTTTATGGTATATGTGACATCATAAGTGCTTTCTAAACTACTTTTCAAGCAGTAGAGAAGTATGGATCCTGACACTCAATAAGTCCCTCCTGTTTTGACTTGATTTTTTCTTTTTCTTTGGAGTGCCGAGGCTGAACCTTAGCCCCTACATGTTAGGCAGGCATTCTGCCGTTGAGCTGCAGCCCAGCCAGTTTGCCTTTTTTTTATAAAAATGTTTTTTGTTGTTACTCTGTTTTTTGAGACGAGGTCTTGCTGTGTGGTCCAGGCTGGCCTCGAACTCACGGTGGTTCTCCTGCCTCAGCCTCTGAGTTCTGGGAGTACAGGCATGTGCCGCCCTGTCTGGCTCCCTGTTAAAGTTTTGAGACGAGGAGTGGCCAGGCCGGCTTGCAGCTTGCAGCCCTCCTGCTCAGCGTCCCGAGCAGCTGAGGTTACGAGCACATGCCACTGCACCAGCTTGATTTGACTTCACTATAACGGTGTTTTAATAGTTGCTCCAACTTTTTGAAGGACTTGGAAGACAGTGTGGGTGAACTTAGTGAAGGGCAGAGACCCAGGCTGACAGCCGCAGCGGGGAGCGTCTTCCTGGGCCCGGCTCTCTGTGTGCAGCGGCCTGTTGCCAGTGCAGAGTCTGCGGGCCGGCAGCGCGAGCCTGAGCCGTCGAGGCCGCCGCGTGACACCGTCTCAGGTAGGCACCGTCACTTTGTTCCCCTCACTGTCTCTGAACTCTCCTGCTGAGGCACGGTACTCTGTTTTATAGAACTTTTCTTCTTTAACACTTTGGAAATGATTATAATAGAATAGCTGGCACCGATGCACATAGTTAATTCTTAGTATCTGTGGTAGTGACTGTAGTCATCATCAACATATTAGCAAATACTGAGCTGTTGCTCCTAGGTGAAATGGAAGGTTGGGTGCTTACGTGTCTGGTAGAACACTTGGCAGGTAATCAGTATGTAACCCAGTTCAACGTGTTTCTTTTTAAAGATGTCTCATTTGATAAAATGTGGTGTAGGTTGACTCCTGCACACATAAGCAACGGCACTATACCCCATGCCGCATGCAGCTTCTCCGACACACCTGTCTCCTCCACAGCACGCGTCACAGCCTTCTTACCCTTCGGAGCGGTACAGAGTACATCCATGCTTTAAACATGCACGCATGCACACACGCACACACATGTGGACCTGACCTCAGATACCTGTGAAGATTGTGTCTGTGGTGTGAGAGCTGCAGTAGGAGGGCAGAGCTGGGGACCAGCGCGGTTGGCAGTTCCAGTTTCCTGCTCTCCCGGCCTCTACAGGTGACTGGGAGGTGCTGTGATGTACAGTTCAGTGAGGAGAGAAGCAGATAAAACATGCAGACATTTTGCAGATTAATAAAGCTTGACTGCGTTCTTCTTCCTGGCTTTCCCATGCCTGTGGCTGCAATCTCTCGAGTGAAAAGAGGCTTCCACAGGGGTGCACAGTTGCTAGAAATTAGCAAAGGAAATGCCTGGAATTAGAAAACATTGGCAGCTTTAAAGGATTAGTTTCATATTGAGTGAATGCCCTGTGTCATTCACAGTTGAGGGAAATTCAAACCTAAATTTTCCATGGGAATAAATTATTTCTTGTTTTATTCATATGAAGAGAGTATTAAATGTTTCAACTTTCAAATTAGTAGGTATCAAAGGGCGTAAAATGTGACATTTATATTCAAGTATACAGGTTGCAGTTAGATAGAACTTACACCAGGTGGCGCTCGTGGATCACCTGCGATTTAGGAAGAGCCAGACAGTGTTTGTTAATCTATTGAAGAATAAAGTTCACCAGGATGTGGCGTATCCAGGCTTTCCTTATACCTCTCAGGGCATCTAGAATCTTACTTACAGTGAGATAAAATAGGTGTGGTGTAATTGGGGTCTTATTTTTTCTCTTCTAAAATCATGTTTTTGTATTTAAAAAGAAGTTAAAAGAAAAAAATCATTATTTGGTAGCACTGTACATGTTACTGATACACAGTGAATACATTCATCGTGGGGTGTTGGCACATATACTCCTGGTCTCTTTCTTACTCTTTTTATTTCCCTTTCACTCCCCTTTCACAGTATTCTTAGATCCTATACTCATTTGCAATAAGAGTATGTTTTTAATAGTAGGTACATTATATTAATTTAATTGGAAAAAATTAAAATGTAACATAGTTTAACATAAGATTGAACATATAAAGCAGTGTAGCCCGTGGGTGTGGTGGTGCACACTTATATTCCCGCGCTTAGGAGGCTGAGGCAGGAAGATCCCCGCAGTTCAAGACCAGCCTGGCCCACATAGTGAGTTTAAGGCCAGCCTGCACTACCCAGTGAGACCTTGCATTTAAAAAAAAGAGTTCATGTAGCAGAGTGGCTAAGAATTTAGATTTTCATAGTTTCAGAAATGGATCTTAACCTGTCTCTTTAATCGTAACCCTGCACTCAAATTTCTTCATCTGTCAAGTGAGGGTACTAGTTGTTGGTTGTCCGTTGCTGTATAACAGATTACCCCCAAATTTAGCAGGTGACGGCAGTAAACCTCTCCTGTCTGCACACTTGGGGGAGATGAGTCCGTTGCTGGGCTGGCTGGGTGTTTCCAGGGTCCCTCCCGGTTGGCTGGGGCCAAGTCCTCTCTGTGCTCGACTCGCACCGGCGCGTTCGGTGCCAAGCTGTTGGCAAAGGCCTCCGTCTTCACCACTCCGTCCCGGCCCTCCCCGCCCCTGCTGTGGTCGGGAAGTGCCCTGCTGGCTTTCTGTGCCCTTCCTATGCTCTGCATTCCCGAGACATTCAGGCTGAGTTGAGTAACAGAAAAGATGCAAATCAGCTTTGGGCTGTTGACTTGGGGACTCCAAAAAGGGTGAGCTGGCACTCTGAGTGAGTGGTAGGGGCCTCGACCTGTTACCAGATACAGCTCTTCATTTGCTGGAAGACTGTCTTGAAGGCCACCTGTGTGCGGCACCGTTAGTGCTGAAGTAGCCGTCGCCACTGGGGGTTCTGAGCCGCTGGACATCTGCTCTGGGGGAGACTCCGAGCGAGTGCGGGACGTGCCTGGAAGACAGGTGAGGTTTACTACTGCAGTGCGAGTGGCACACACACTGCTGTGAGGATGCAGAGGAGGAGCTGTGCCCGCCTGTCAGGAGCGCAGAGCAGATTTCCTCTGACAGCCGGTGACAAATGGAATCTTAAAGGAGTCAGCCGGATGGCAAAGTAGGAGAACATCTAGTTTTTTACTCACTCACCCAGTCAGAGGCCTCTTTTTAATGCCTCTGAGCGCGTGTCCAGTGCGAGGAATATGGAACAGTGAGGCCCTGTCCACAGTGAGTAGATGTCACGGGGCAGAAGTGAAAATACGCAGCACGTTAGCATCACGCTTGTGAAGAAGTCCGGCTTGGGGATCGGTCGGCCTTAGCTGGAAGGCATTTGGGAAGGGCTTCACAGGTGAGAGGAGCCCTGCATGGGGTGGGTCCTGGGAGACCGAGGCGGACACACCGCAGGACAGGGGACAGTCGAGAGAGAGCATGGCACGGACACTTGGTCAGTCAGAGCTCAGGACACGGGGAGCAGAGGCTAGGTCGTGAGAAGCTGTGCATGGTACATCAAGGAAGCTTTTGATTTCCTTAAATGATAAAATCCATTGTGCACAAAATAGGAAACAATGCCAGTCTTGCTGTATATCTAGACCCTTGAAAAATTCAGTCTTGGGGCCCGGGATTTGGCTCAGTGGTTCCAGCGCCTGTCTTGCAAGCGCAAGGGCCCGGGTTCAATCCCCGGTAACCACATAACAATACTGGTCGTGGAGACTCACGCCCAGCAGCAACCAGTACCACATACCACAGTGCCGGGCGTGGTGGCTCATGCCTGTCATCCCAGCACTTGGGAGGCAGAGGCAGAAGGATTGCTGTGATGTGAGTTAGAGGCTGAGCTCAGGGCCAGCCTGAACCACAAAGCGAGACCCTGTCTCAAAAAAAAGAAAGAAAGGAAGAAAAATTCAGTCTTGAGTTTGTATCACTTCTAAATGTCGTATGAGATTTATGAATCCATTAAGGATTATGATTAAGTAATATGATCATATAGCTGTGTATTACAGGGTCATTTGGAGTGCTGTGGGAAGGAAGGAGAGGCAGGGAGCCCGATGAGACAACTATTAAGTAAGCTGGTGAGACATTACTCAGCAGCGGGGACATTGGAAAGGGAGATTTGAGAGATAATTAAGAAAAATCGTCAGGATGTGGTTCAGATAGGAGAGGCACCAAAGAAAGGAAAAGAAAGGAAATGTCCAGGTTTCTGGCTGGAGTGATGGGACCGTCTCTTTCTGCATGAGATGGCAATGACAGAGGAAGGACAGACTACGGGGAAAGAGGGTGAGTGGGGTTTATGCATACCGAGTCTGAGGTACTTTGGATGGTAATACGAGTGGATGGATGATGTGTTAGACGGGCCAGACAAAATCCTGCCGCTGGTGCTGATAATCCTGGCGAGCTCCTCTTCTAAGTGTATTCTCTGAAAGTGTGCTGTGTTGCTTTCCTGATACAGTCAGGTCAAACCTCTGGGGCTTTCAAATGATAATAAATTAAACTGGACTTTAACCAAGTAATACTTGTCCCTCTCGTAGCAGCTCACTTTGGACTATGTACACTGGACCTGGCACTTACCAAGCACCCTGTTTGACGGTGGCACTGCGAATGCGGCACTGATGTGGCTGCTGTCACAGAACCTTTCACTCACTCACTCCTGCTTCCCGGGCAGGGCCTTGCCATGTGCACCTGTGTCATCCTCTGACGCTGCCTGCCTGGTGTTGCTCCTGTGGTGATTGGTAACCTCATGTGAGGGCAGGGACTCGGTCTTGCTCACCGTTACCTCCCTGTCATCTAGCAGAGTGTGTAGCGTGTAGCACACAGTAGCCACCTGTTAAACGACACGGTGCCACACGATCCCTCCCCTAACACTCCTTTTGCATATTTTGTCTTATCCCAGGTTAAAAGTCACCTGTGACTTTGCTGTCATTTTTTCCTTACACGTATAATTAATTCTATGGACATACACAGTATATATGATGTGTATGACTGCCATTACTTTATAACTTAGGATTGTACCACTTGCCTCCATTTTATTTTTGCACAGTAAACCTTATAGATTACTCCAGGTCAGTTGATATTAAAATTCATTCTTTTTAAAAGATTATATAAAATCATATGGTGTGGATTTCCAGTAATTTATTTAGTTGCTTCTCTATTGATGGATATTTACTTTATCATCATTACCTCCACTATTAACAATGCTAGAAAAAATAAATAACCTGTACATATATCTGATACATTGTTGCAGTTTATATTTCATGGAAGAACTCCTCAGGAATAATTACTGGCTCGAAGAGCAAATATATTTTAAATTGAAAACTAGGTAATGCCACGTAGCTTACTTAAACATTTAAACCCACTTATTTCAGCCCTTTCCTTGCATTCCTCCCAAGCTTGTATTTACTCCTTTTTTTGGGAAAACTTAATGTTACTTGAGGTAGGCAGATATATTTCTGATTACTAGTGAAATTTGCTCTTTTCTCCATCTGTTAGGTTTAAAATTTTTGGTTACTTTTGAGCTATGTCTATATTTTAAATGTTTCCTAAAATTGTATTGAAAATATATTTTATTCATTGACATTGTTTATGGTTTTTGCAATGTGATCAACTTTTTTACCTAGCTATATATTTCTGTCTTTTATTCAGGTCAAATATTGCCTGCTAAAATGGTTAGGACAGAAATGTTTGGAATTGCAAATTTTTTAAAAATTTAGAATGCTTGCCTATATGAGAGACCCAAGTCTAAAGACACAGTTTATTTCTGCTTCACACATGTCTCATATGTACATGCCACTTACATACTGTTCTCAGTGTGTGTGTGTTGAGTAAAGCTTGTCACGTGAGGCCAGATGGGGACATTTCCCTTTGTGGTGTCAAGCAGGCTCAGAACTTCCAGGTTTTGGCTCATCCGTACTTCCTTGTTTTCATGACTTAGTTTCTCCAAATACAAGCTTTATATCTGTAGTCTCCTAGTTTTCATGTAAGATTTGAATTATTTGATATATGTTTATTCTACCTGGAATTTGGTAAATAGCATACACAGAAATCCAATTTGATTCTCCTTCAGATAAATAACCAGCAAGTGACACAGTCAGTCAGTTTATATATTAAATTCTCATAGACATGGGGATATTTTTCTGGATTCTTTATTCTGAGTATTCAAGGTTAGAGTCTCTAGGAGTCTTTAGGTATGTGCCATAGGATTGCCGCTGTGGGGACCGAACCCAGCCTCTTCCTGTGGGCTAGGCCAGTTCTCATTGATTGCTAAGTTACACCTCAGCCTTTTAAAAACAGTTTTAAATTAGGTCTCCCAGAGTTGCCCAGACTGGCCTCATACTAACAGTCTTGTTGTGCTTGGCCTCTCAAATAGCAAGGATTATATGTGTGTGCCACTTACCCGGCCAGCAAAAAGACTTAGTGTCTTCTTTCCCTCCGACATATGTGCTAATTCTTCCCTCTTTAGTTTGTTTGCAAGTCATAGGAAAATGGTGGATAGATGACAAGAATAGATGAAGGCATATCAAAATGTAAAGAAATAAATATTAAGTCCTGAAGGATTAGTTACTCTGCATTATGGATATTTTGATTATTTAAATTAATTTTGTTATGCTAGATGATTAAATGAGAATGTACAAGGTAGTATTTTTGATAAACTATTTTGTATAAATTGAGCATTATAAAAGTAAAAATTAAAGGCCAGGGATTTAGTTCAGTGGTTCTGGTGTCTGCCAGGTGGAGCACAAGGTCCTGAGTTCAGTCCCTGGTAACCATATACAACAATGCTGGGCATAGTGGCTCACACCTGTAATCCCAGCACTCGGGAGGCAGAGGCAGGTGGATTACCGTAAGTTTGAGGCTGGCCTGGGCTACATAGTGAGCTTAGGGCCAGCCTGAACTACAAAGTGAGACCCTGTCTCAAAAAAAAAAAAATAAAAAATGTAAAAGTTAAAGCTCAGTGAATATATTTTGTTTTATACAAACTCCCTTTAAAGCTTAAGTTAACATAAAAAGATAATAGTATGATTATTTGCTATGCCTTGAACTTGTGAATTGTGCAATTTCAATTAAGGTGATTGGCTTTAAATGTAAAATATCTGTGGTGTCTTTTTTTTTTTTTTTTTTTTTTTTTTTTTTTTTTTTTTTTTTTTTTTTTGAGATAAGGTCTCACTTTGTAGTTTAGGCTGGCTCCAAACCCACTAGGTAGCCTAGGCCAGCCTCGAACTCACGGAAATCTTCCTGCCTCTGTCTCCTGAGTGCTGAGATTACAGATATGAGCTACCACACCTGGCGTTGTGTATGTAGTTAGTTACCAGGATCAAACTTCGGATTTTGCAGTTGCCAGGCAGATGCCAGAACCACTGAGCTAAATCCCTGGCCCCTAAAAAACCACATCTTCTTTATCCAGTTGCCTGCTGAAGGACATTTGGGCTGTTTCCAAAATTTAGTTTTTATAAATTCAGCTGTTATAAATATGAGTGCACATATGTTGCTACGGTATGATTAATTCTTTGGTGTGTACACCTGGCGGGGGAATAGTAGGGTCAAACAGGAACTCTAATCTTAGTTTTTTAAGGAATCTCAACACTGATCTTCACGTTGGTTGCAACAATCCACATTCCCACCAACAGTGGAGGAGGATTCTTTTCTCCCTGCAGCCCCACCAGCATTTGTTGTTGGTTGATTTTGTGATAGCAGCCGTTCTTTGTGGTGTGAGATAGAATCTCAGTGTAGTTTTCATCTACATCTCTCAAATGACCACTGATGCTGAACATTTCTTCATATGCTTCTTTTTTGTCTTTACCTCTTCATCTGAAAAATGATCGTTTCAAATGCCCATATTTGAATTGGGTCTTTAAATTTATGGGAGCTGATTTATTTTATTTTATTTTTTGAGACAGGGTCACTCTTTGTAGTTCAGGCTGGTCCTGCACTCAGCCTTGAACTCAGCAATTCTTCTGCCTCTGCCTCCCGAGTGCTGGGATTACAGGTGTGAGCCGCCATTCTCAGCACTGTGGTATGTGGTTACTGGGGATGGAACTGTAGAGTTTGCAAGGCAGGCGCTGGAACCACTGAGCTAAATCTCGGGCCCAGGGGCTGATTTTTTAAAAGTTTTTTGTATCCTGTAAATAATAGTCCTTTGTCTGAGAAACAGCTGGTAAAGCTTTTCCCCATATTGTTGGTTGTCATCACTCTGTTGGTAGTTTCGCTTCCTGTGCAGAAGCCTTTTAATAAGATGAGAGCTAAGCTGTTAATTCTTTGTGCTAGTTCCTGTGCTGCTGAATTTTTGTTCATAAAGACTTTCCCTGTGCCAGTGTCTTCAAGAGTTCTACCTAATCTATTTTGCGGCAGGTTTAGTGTTAGTTTTAATATTTAGGTCTCTAATCCACTTTGATTTTAGTTTAGTGCATGGTGAAAGAGATAGATGTAACTTCAATCTTTGGTACATTGAAATCCAGGCTTTCCAGCACCATTTGTTAAGAGAGGCTATTTTTCCTTCATTGAGGGTGTTTGGCTTCTTTGTTCAAGAAGAGGTAGCTTAGTATATCTGGAGTTGTTTCTGGATCTTCAAGTCTGTTCTACTGATCCTCAGGACTATTTCTTTGCCAGTACCATGCTGTTTTTTATAACAGTTTCTTTGTAGTGCAATTTCAGGTTGGGGATTATGATACCCTCTGCCATGTCCTTGTTGCCTAGAATTTCGTTTGCTACTCTGGGTCTCTTCCAGTTCCAGATGGACTTTTGGATTATTTTCTGTAGCTCTGTTAGGATTTCAACTGGATTACATTAAATCTATGTAGTAGTTTTGGCAGTATGGACATTTTGACAATATTGGTTCCTTGTAGCCTGGAACAAGAGATGTCTTTGCATTTACTGATATGCTGTTCAATCTCCCTTTTCAGAATGGTGTAGTTTTCAGAGTAGAAGTCTTTCACATCCTTTGTTAAATTGATTCATAGATATTTCATTTTTTTGGATGCTATTGTAAAAGGAATTGATTCCCTGAATTCTCTTTCAGTGAGTCCATTGTTTGTGTATATAAAGACTCTTGATTTTTGAGTGTTAACTTTCTATCCAGCTACACTATAATGTGACAGTTAAGTCTGGCAGTCTTTTGGCTGAGTTTTTAGGATTTTCTGTATAGAGAATCATGTCATGTCATCAGCAAATAATGAGAGTTTAACTTCTCCCTTTCCTATTTTCTTTCTTTTTATTTCTTTCTCTTGTCTAATTGCTATGGCTAATGTTTCCAGCACTATATTGAACAGGTGTGGTGACAGTGGATATCCTTGTCTTGTTCCTGATATTTGTGAAAGGTTTCAGTTTTTGACCTTTTAGTATGATTCTGGTTGTTGGTTTCTCATTAATAGCTTTTATCAATTTGAGATAAAGATCATCTATTCCAATTATCTGTAGTGTTTTAATCTAGAATGGGTATTGAATTTTGTTGAATGTTTTTTCTGCATCTATTGAGATAACCATTTGATTTTTGTTGTTGAGTCTGTTAATGTAGTATAATACATTATTGATTTATGTATGTTGAACCAACCTTACATCCCTGGGATGACTCCAGCTTGGTCAGGGTGTATAATCTTCATGATGATTCTTTGTATTCTGACTATCTTATTGCCACTATCTTATTGAGGATTTTTGCATTAATGTTCATTAGGGAGATTGCCTGTCTTTCTCCTTTTCTGGTTGTGTCTTT
>PVIR01035472.1:0-16437 GCA_004026965.1 Petromus typicus | reverse complement strand
GAGGGCGGGCAGAGCCCAGGCCAGTCCAGATGGGCAGTCTGCGAGGGCGGGCAGAGCCCAGGGTAGGTCCAGATGGGCAGTCTGCGAGGGCGGGCAGAGCCCAGGGTAGGTCCAGATGGGCAGTCTGTGAGGGCGGGCAGAGCCCAGGGTAGGTCCAGATGGGCAGTCTGCTAGTGCGGGCAGAACCCAGGGCCCCACCTGGCTCAGGTTCCCGTCAGAGTTCACACGCCCATACTTCCAGGTGGGGAGAAGCGTGAGCCCACCGCCTGGCTCACTTCAGGAGCTTCACGACAGTGTGAAAGGAAGAATCACGGGTAGGGAGGGACAGTAAAAGAGTGAGGGAGAGAAGCTGTGGCCCCATGACCCAAAAGGCTTCAGAGTCTGAGGACAGGTGCCCAGAGCCTCAGGCAGGCCATCCTCCGCACTCAGCCCTCAGACTGCACCATCCTCAACCATATTCTCCACCACACCCAACCCTGTCCCAAGGCTGCTCATGTTGCTAAATGTCTCCTGAACTAATAGCTTCCAGAATACATCTGGGTCCAGGTGAGGGCAGACCTGCCCTGGCCCCTTGTCCCTGCTTGCATCAGGATGGCTCCTAACAGGGTGGCCTGAGGCCACCAGGTCTTCTTACCCCTGGAGAGCCAGCTGTCTGTGCTGAGGCGCCATGAGTTCTTTCAACTCTATAACACAGAGGATCACAAAGTTTAGGCCTTGGCTGTTCTAGCTGCTCCACATACTGGAAAGGTGTGTGAATGGAGTGTGGAGGCCCTGTCCTGTGCAGCCCCTTCTCTTCTACAGGTGTGCAGATACTGATTTTGGATGGCGAGGGCACATGTTTCTTTTCATTAACTGGCCAAATAAATACTGAGACCAACTGTGGACTGCACAGTGCCTCAGGCACCCAGGAACCAGCGCACAGCGCTCGGGATACGGTGGGTCTCCTCTGAGCCTCCTGTGGGAATCTGGTTCCAGGGTGCATGTCAAGAGGCAGTGGCAGTTTAAGAGTGATTGGATTGTGAAAGGGATGGACGCATTTCCCTCAAGACTGCACTAGGTACCTGAAGAGCAGCGGCGACAAAGTACTTTCCAGCTCATGCCCACTCTGTCTGCTGTTCACAAGGTGAAGATCGTGGGCCTTGTCAGTGCCATGCTCTTGGATCCTCCAGCCTGTAGAACTGTATGCTAGAATAAATTTCCTTATAAATCACCAGACTTGGGCATTCTGTTACAGTAGCAGAAATTGACTGAGGTACGATAAATATTCAATGCCTCACAATAAATTATATTTGCGTTAGAGAACTAAGATTAGCCTACACAAAAACTATACATTAAAAATGTGTAAATACACACAGAGAGAAATAATGTCCATGAAGGAGTTGATTGTGACTGCCCCTAGAGAAATATTTATGGATCTAGGTTAATTGACGGGTCTTTCCTTTTCTCAATGGTTTGTCTCATTTCTCTGGAGTTAACACAGAACACAGTAAATCCACGATGAGAGAAAACTACACAAAGTGAACACTGGACACCTAGAAAACAGCATATAATTAACGCAACATCTATGCGCAGGTGTTTCAGGGAGACAAGGTTTCCAGGGAGCAGATCGGTGCCCTGGCCCAAGAGGCACAGGGGACCCCGCAGGCCTGAGGGGGCAGGTGACTGTTCCAGCCATCTGCCTCCCGAGCAGCCTTGCCTTCCTGAATTGCCCTTTAACGACATCTGCGGCCTGGAGGGTACCTCGAGGGTCACCAGGGACCTGCTGGCTGCCTGGGCCTCCAGGCACAGCACTCCCCTCCCAGGTGCCCTCTTGCCCTTACCGTGCCCCAGCTGGACCCCATAACTGACTACAGCAGGGTGGCAGGGATCTCCCGGGGTTCTAAAGCCAGCCCAGGCCTGTGAACCCCCCTTCACGGGGGCATCCCCCCATCGGGGAGCAGTGACCCTCACTGAGGCTGCTGGCAGGGTGTGGATGGGGCCATCTCCAGTCCCCGACTTACAAGGGAGCAGCACCGGCTCTGGACTCCTCTGTCCTGAGGATCCAGCTGAGGTGGTGGGTGGGGTTACTGCTGAACCACACTGGCAATTTTTTTACTGTACTTTGAGCCTGTCTTACTAAGTTACCCATGCTGGCCTGGAACTGACAACGAGTAGCTGGGACTAAGGCTTGAATAATCCTAAGCCACTTCAAGGTGGACCCTTAAGATAGCTGTGTTGATCTGCCTCCCACACTGGCCCTTTTGGGGGAGGTGTTGGTGACACACAAAGACTCCCTAACTTCATTCACACTGCAGCAGTATCCCAGGTCAGTCACCAAGGCAGGGCAGCTTTGCCTAGTCCCCTCTATCCATGCCACACCTCCTTCCACCTCCCAGACAGACATGGGTGGCACCTGGTGCTCTCTGCAGAGAGTCAGATGACATGGACTGGGCCCAGGCACCAGCAGACTGGAAGTGCTCTGCACCAGGCAAAAAACCCAGCTCCTGCCTTGCTTAAAACTCTTTTGCACTTGGGCCGGGGAGTTAGCTCAGTGGTTCCGGCGCCTGTCTTGCAAGTGCAAGGACCCGGGTTCAATCTTCGGTAACCACATACCATACTGGGCGTGGAGACTCAAGCCCAGCAGCAGCCAGTACCACATACCACAGTGCTGGGCGTGGTGGCTCACGCCTGTAATCCCAGCACTCGGGAGGCAGAGGCAGGAGGATTGCTGAGATGTGAGTTTGAGGCTGAGCTGAGTGCCAGCCTGAACCACAAAGTGAGACCCTGTCTCAAAAAACCTAAAAAAAAAACTCTTTTGCACTAGAAAATATCAACACAAAACTTGAGGACCTTCATAACCCAGCTTAAACTTGGGTCAATTCTCAGCCTATCTTGTTGCTTCTTTAGATGAATCATCTTGATTCCAACCTATCTTGAATCTTGATTGAGTCAGATCACTCTTATTTTTTCTACCTCCTCACATCCCTAGTCTTCAATTAGATTATTTTGAAGCAATCTTATACATGTTAATTTTTTTTTTTTAAGATATTTTGAGACAGGGTCTCGCTTTGTGGTTCAGGCTGGCCCTGAGCTCATCCTCAGACTCACATCACAGCAGTCCTCCTGCCTCTGCCTCCCGGATGCTGGAATTACAGGCGTGAGCCACCACGCCCAGCACTGTGGTATGTGGTACTGGTTGCTGCTGGGGCGAGTCTCCACACCCAGTATGGTATGTGGCTACTGGGGATTGAACCCAGGTCCTTGCGCTTGCAAGACAGGTGCCGGAACCACTGAGCTAACTCCCCGGCCCTAGACATGTTAATATTTCAACAGCAGTATTTCTACATGTATTTCTAAAAAGATGAGTCTTTTAAAAAGAAAGTATATATGGCCATCAATGTCAACTAAAAATAATCACGATTCCCTAATATCATTATCTAACATTTTGATGTCCCAACTTGACCTAGAAATGAATTTTTTTGAGACAGGGTCTCATTTGTAGTTCAAGCTGGCTCTGAGCTCAGCCTTGAATTCACAGCAATCCTCCTGCCTCTGCCTCTCAAGGGCTGGGATTACAGGCGTGAGCCACCAGTCTGGCAGGGGGTATGTGGCTCGGATTGATGGTGGGCATGAGTCTCCACACCCGGCACGTGGTTACCAGGATGGAAACCAAGACTTCGCACTTGCAAGGCAGGCACTAGAACCACCGAGCTAAATCCCTGGCCTTAGAAATGAATTTTTAAAGATGTTTTGTTCAAAAGAATTAGAAATCAAACATCACAGGTGGGTATAGGTCTTTTAGGCTCCTTTTAATGAGTCACTTTCTCTCCATTCGACACAAGGGATCATTGACCATTTGTCCCACACCATTCCCCAACATCGATTTTGTACTTGTTCTTCCCACGTGGAACTGGTGACAAGTTCCCTGCGCTTCTCGGCTGAAGATGAGAGCTGAGGGCCGGACAGACTCCGGCGGGTATCTGACAGTAATCACCCACGGCAAAGCAAGTGCTTTGTCATGTCCAAAGCCAGGACGAGGACCATGTAGCCGCCGATGCATCAGATGCTGAGAAGTGGGGACAGGCACACCACAGCCTGCCTTAACATCATTTTTTTCCAGGGTTGGGGATTAAAAGACAACACCTCCTGAGAGCCAATGTTCTATGACTGAGCTATTCCCTCAGACCCAGTAGTCCTTAATCAACATAATACTTCTAATAAGGAGAAACCCTTCATCAACAGTTAGTTTATCTTGAATCACAGAAAAGAGATCAAGCGCTTACTTCCATTTCCTTACCAGTTCTCATAATAAGGACCTTGTTCTCCAGAGCCCATCAAAGGTGACCAATTGTTTTTTTTAAAAAGTGTCTCGCTTTGTGGTTCAGGCTGGCCCTGAGCTCAGCCTCAAACTCATCTCACAGCAATCCTCCTGCCTCTGCCTCCCGAGTGCTGGGATTACAGGCGTGAGCCACCAAGCTCAGCACTGTGGTATGTGGTACTGGTTGCTGCTGGGTGTGAGTCTCCACACCCAGTATGGTATGTGGTTACCGGGGATCGAACCCGGGTCCTTGAGCTTGCAAGACAGGTGCTGGAACCACTGAGCTAAATCCCTGGCCCCCATTTTTTTTAAAAAAAATCATAAAACTGGACACAGTGCTATATGCCTGATTTCCCAGCTAACTGGGAGGCTGAGGCCGAAGGATCACCACACATCTGAGGCCATCTTGGGTTATGCAGTGAGTGCAAGGCCAGCGTGAACTGCCTAGAATCTGTCTTAACACCTCCTCACTGTGGCCCGGCATAAACAAAACAAAACTAGTCTGGACAACATAGTAAGACCCCATCTCAAAAAAAAGAGACACAAATAAAAATAATAATTATGAAATAATGGATTTTAATATGCCCCACCCCACCCTTTTCTGAGATAGGGTCTTTCAAAATTGCTTGGGCTGGGCTTGAAGTTGTGGTTTTCGTGCCTCCACCTCACAGAGCGCTAGAGTTATAGGTGTGTGAAACCAGGCCCAGTTCTGGAACTATGCTACCTCAGAAGCTTCTATAGTACTCGCATTTTCAGGTATGACTAAATATTCAGGGTTGCATATTTGCTTTCCCAAGTCTAGAATGAGACATTTCTCGGAGAAATATTCCTGTCCTCTTAGTGGGAAGTAGTGTGTATAGACAAGTCTCTTAACAACTTTAATCCCAGAATAAACAACCAAGTTAAACCTGTTAAAATCAAAGTTCTCTGTGGTATTATTTATACAAATAATAAACTCAAATGAAAGCAAATTCAGGCCACTACAGAGCCATGGTCTGAGGCAGACACTCAAAGGGCTAAGGTGCTGAGTTGTACCACAGGCAGGACAGCCACCTAGACAGCCAGGCATTGCAGTACAGGAAGCCTGCACGGGGCTGCAGTACAGGGCCCCTGCTGTGGCTTGGAGAGCCAGCATATGAGTTCAATCAGAAATAAAAGGAGGTCGAAGTTATTTCTCCATCAGGACAACTGCAAGAAGTTCAGGTTCCTATGAAAGCTAAATGCTCAGTTTCCCGAGACAGGGGAATCATCAGTTTAAAAGCATGTCTTGGGCCGGGGATTTAGCTCAATGGTTCCAGTGTCTGCCTGCCAAGTGCAAGGTCCTAAATTTGATCCCTAGTACTACATACCACAAACGCCGGGCATGGTGCTCACGCCTGTAATCCCAGAACTCAGGAGGCAAAAGCAGGAGGATTGCTGTGAGTTCAAGGCCAGCCTGTACTATAGCAAGACTGTTTCCACAAAAAAAAAAAAAAAAAAAAAGCATGTCTTCCAAGTTCAAAAAGGATTAAGGGCTGAGGTGTTACCTTAGCTTGTTTAGCACATGGAAGCTCTGAGCATATAGTCCTGAGCATATAAGCCTTAGCATATAGTAGCCCTAGCACTACATTAAAAGAAAAAAGTAAAAAAAAAAGTTTTAGGGGCTGAGGGATAGCTTAGTCAGTGGTAGCGCACCTGTCTAGCATGCATGAGGCCTTGGGTTGAATCTTGAGCACCAAGTAAAATAATAATGATAGCTGAAGACATACAGTAGTTCAGTGTGGTACTTGGGGTTAAATTAGGGGCTTTGTACTGAGTTACATACCTCGCTCTTCTTTTTAGTTTTTGTTTTGAGACAAAGTCTTGCTAATTCACTAAGCTGTCCAGGCTGGGCTCAAATTTTCAATCTACCTGCTTTGGCTTCCCAGAGTGCTGGGATTACAGATGTGGAAATAAATACATAAATAGAAACGTAGAGTGCCATAAACCTTTAACCAGTAAGTGATCTCAAATTGCCACTTTTGGGGGTTTTTTTGTTTGTTTGTTTTTTTGAGACAGGGTCTCACTTTGTGGTTCAGGCTGGCCCTGAGCTCAGCCTCAAACTCACATCACAATCCTCCTGCCTCTGCCTCCCGAGTGCTGGGATTACAGGCATGAGCCACCACGCCCGGCGCTGTGGGATTTGGTACTGGTTGCTGTTGGGCGTGAGTCTCCACACCTAGTATTGTTATGTGGATACCGGGGATTGAACCCCGGTCCTTGCGCTTGCAAGACAGGTGCTGGAACCACTGAGTCAAATCCCCGGCCCCCAAATTGGTACTTTTGAAGAAAGGCAATTTATAAATGCTATAGATAACACACATCTAAATCCATGAGGCCAGATGGTGTGTAACAAAATGACCGTTCTGATGATCCAGAGAACTCTTTAAACAATAAAAACAGGAGTCTAAAATTCAAGTGAAGGGCTGGACCGTAGCTCAGTGGTAGAACATTTGCGTAACATGCATGAGGTCCTGGGTTCAATTCTTAGCATCACCAAAAAAAAAAAAATTAAGTTGAACATGTGGTACATGCTGTAATCCCAGCACTGATGAGGCTGAGTCAGGAAAATCACCAGAGGCTAGCCTGAGCTACATACCAAGGCACTGTCTCAAAAAGAAAAAAAAAAAAAAAATCAAATTGGTATATAGTTTTGCACCAAGCAGATGTCTGCATTTACCCACAAAAAATTTTCAAAGAATAATGATTTGCCAGATGATGGTATACAGCTGCACTGGAAACTATGGAGCCACCAGCCATATGTTGTGAGTTGAATTTAAATCACTTAAAATGAAATGAAATAAAATCCAGATAATGGGGCTCAGGGTGTAGCTCAGTGGTAGAACACTTACACAGCGAGAATGTGTGAGGTGTTAAGTTTGATCCCCAACACTGCAAAAAGAGAAAATTCAGAGTTACAGTAGCCCCACATCAAGTGCTCAGCAGGCCTGGTGCAGGAAGAACTGTCAAATGCCAGGTCTCAGATCTGTGTCTCCAGAGGGCTAGAGGAGGAGGCCTGGCTTCCTGCTCTGGGGAGAAACCCTCCTCTCAGCTGCTTGGCAGCTCTGCTGTGATTCAGACTGTGAAAGACTCACAGAAGTCTTCCCTACTCAGTTATTGGGTACAAATAACCAGGAGAAGGTAAAGAGTCATTATTTTAAAAACTCACTACACTGGGTTCAGCACTGGTTCACACGGCCCCTTCGGATCCCTAAGGCAGGGCCTGTACCACACTGAGGGGCTCTTCCCACGCAGGCTGTCCCCCTCCCAGCGCTCTGGTACCTTGTGGAGGGTTGTTATCTTCCTGTCTCCTCTAACTGTTGGCTCTGAGGTGAACTTCAGAAACTGAAGAGGCCTGGGGATCTAGAGGAGAGGAAATCAAAGCAGGCTGGGATCAAAGGGCAGTCTGTCTAGAGGCCCAGGGGAAGCAAAGCCATCGCTCTGTAGGCTACCTTTCCCTAGCTTCCCCTTTAATAAACACCAGGCTGCTCCTCAGGTCTGTGGCAGCCAGGGGAGTGGGCTTGAACAACAAAGAGTGGGGAAGAGAGCACTTAGCGCTTAGGAAGGATGGCAGCTTCTGTGATGTCGAGGTGCGGGCTGCAGGAACTGTGGTTGTGAACGCTGAGGTGCAGCAGACGACAGTGACCCCAACGGTCCCAATTCCCCAGGTTGGGCTACTGCAGGGCTACCCCCAGCCAGACACTGTGCCGTCCTCTACTGCACATCCTGGCCTGCCTGGACACAGCAACGTCTCAGAGTCCACTTGCCTGGCCGGTATCTGTATCAACAGATGCTGCTGGAGAACTGAACAGGAGCAAGGACCAAAAGCACTCAGCACACCCGGTGTTGTCGAGCTGGCCCAGGTGGGAGAGGGAGAATCCAGATCCTGACCTCGGCCATCGCTGTTTTCAACTAATCTTGAGCTTTGGTTCACGATTCTGAATCAGCAAACCCAAGTGCTTCTGTAGAACAGACTCCTCCTTGAGCCTTATTTTTCACAGATGATCTATTTTGGGAAAATAACTTGTAGTAACAATTTTCAAAAGATATTGCTGAGCAGGAGGCTCTTTCCATTTTCAAGCTGGGTAAGTGGTAGAGAAGAGTCACCACATGAGCTGGGCATTGTGACACGCCTGTGATCCTAGCACTCAGGAGATCAAGGCAGGAGGATCATGCAAGTTCAAGGCCAGCCTGGACTACATGGTAAAACCTTGTTAAAAAAAAAAATCATCAAATGTTCATATTTGTAGCAATTAAGGAATCTAGAATTTGAATCTGATGAAAATTACCTATGATTATACAAGTACTTGTCAAACAAAGGAGAGCAGAACCTTTTAATTTCAAGTTAACTTGCGTGGCAGAGACATAGCACTCGGCGATGGTTGTGGAGACGGGGAAATCCAGTCCCACAGGAGAGCCGGGACAGGATCCAGTCCTGAATACCCTGTTGCATTCTGTTATCAAAACTTAGGGTGTATAATAGGCACAGTAACACAAGCTTGTAACCTCAGCACTCTGAGAGGCTGAGGCTTGGGGATGGAAAGTTCCAGCCAAATCTGGACAACTCAGTGACTTAGTGAGGCTCCATCTAAAAATAAAAAAATTTAAAAAGACAAAGGATGTTGCTTAATGCAAGGGCCCTGGATTCATCACCAGTACCACAATGAAACCCTGGGGTTTAAAAATGTACTCGACAATTTCCCGTGCATATGATTAAGAAACAACATTAAAGCAGAACTGAAATTTTTCTCTGACATTTCTCTCCCGGTTTCACGCCTTGATTTCCACTAGAGTGCATCCTCCTTAATTTGATTTTAGGGATCTGCAGGAACTTCCCATAAGTTAAGTTTTCAGCAAAGGGAAAAACTGTAGTCCTGAGTTTGACCCCTACACTGATAAAACAACATAAACAACGAAGAAGAGGAGGGAACGGTGGGGCTGACATCTTGTTTAACATGAACTATAAAACCAAACAGGAAAACAACCACAAACAGGAAAAACAATCACAAATAATGCCCGTGTAGTCAGCGTGGTTATCAAACAGTACGGGGAACGCTGTCATTCCAGAGGAAAGACGTCTTCAAGTGTATGGCCCAGGTTGGCTTCCTGTCCCTTGCTGCAGTGACTCTGCCTGCTGAGCCGGCCTCGCTTCGCCCTGGGGGGAGGAAGGGGCTCAGTGGGACCGTGAAAGACACATCTGGAGGTCAGCGGGGCTCGGGCTGTTGTTCTTTGGGTCTTTGGATTTTGGTATATCCCTGGATCTTTACAATTTGGCCAGGAATGCCTACTTTTTTTTTTTTTGAGACAGGGTCTCACTTTGTAATTCAGGCTGGTTCTGAACTTACTATGTAGCCCAGGCAAGCCTCAAACCTGCACCAGTCCTGTCGCCTCTGCCTCCAGAGTGCTGGGATTACAACTGTGAGCCACCGTGCCTGGCACTGTGGTATGTGGTTACCAGGACCGAATTTGGGACCCTGTGCTTGCAAGGCAGACGCCAGAACCACTAAGCTAAATCCCTGGCCCGGAATATCTACTTTTAAAGAACGCATATAAAATACATTATAGCACCGAGATCCTTCCTAAAGTTTGGAGTAACAAACTAAAAGTGTGAATGAGCCGGGGGTGGTGGCACACGTCGGTGATTTCCCGAGGAAGGGGGATCACAAGTTCAAACCCAGTCTGGGTCATTTAGCAATTTACGGATACCTTGTCTCAATAAAACAAAACGAGAGCTGAGGCTGTAGTGCTTCACTAGAATTCTTGAGGTTCAGTCCCTGGCACAGTACAGGGTGCGGAGGGAGTGAAGTAGTAGGGAAAGGCCTCCACCTAATACCTTTTAGAGCTGAGACCCCCACAGACCTCTTGAGACAGTAAAGAGGTTGGGAGGAAGAAGGAAGACTGGGGGTGGGGTGGGGCCCCAGGCGGTCTGGGACCAAGTCTGACGGCCACACTCCCCTGGGGAGCCTCACGCCCAGCACCCTGCGCGGCCCCTGGAATCCCTTCTGCTCCTTCCACAGGTTGATGTTACCGAGCTCGTCGGCGCTGTCAGCACCACCCACCTTCGGGTCGGCGACAGACGCGGCCCTGGCCCGGGTCCTGGAAAAACCGCGCAGGTGATAGGCGCCCCGGGTGAGCGAGCCAGGAGTCCAGTCCACTCTCGCCGCGCTCCACAGGATAAAGTAGATGCCTGCTTGCTCGAGCACAGGAATGAGGGAAATTGGTAGCATAATGATCACCGAAGTCTGATCCGCATCAAACGAGAACCTTTAATACGCAGTCCCCGGGCGGCGCCCGAGGCCCCGGACCTGAGCGAGCGTGGCCCCTTCCTGTGTCGGTCGGGAGCAGACGCAGGGCGGCCGTCCACCCACCCGGCTGGGGTCTGGCGCGCAGCAGGGCGGCAAACACAGCCCAGAGGGTGCCGTCCGGGTCTGCAGCCCAGCAGCCCGCGGCCCGCCGGGGATGTGGATTGGGGCCGCGGCCGGAGCTCTCGCCTGCCCGCCCCACGGAAGCAGCCTGCTCAGCGTCTGGCGGCCGCAGCCCCAGGTCGCGGGCTGGACCCAGCGCTTTGATGCGCCGCCGGCCCCGGCCTATAAGTGCAGCCCGGTGCGGGCTCAACGTCCGAGCCATGGCCTCGCCCGGGACCCAGCAACGCCGGCTCGCGGACGGAGCCCCACTCCTGGCGCTGGGGCCCCCCGCGACCCAGCCGCCCCCCGCGCCCCCCTCGACTCCCACGGCCCTTGCAGGCGCGGCTCCGCCGGCGTCGCAGCGCCGCAAGCGCACGTCGTTCAGCGCAGAGCAGCTGCGGCTCCTGGAGCTCGTCTTCCGCCAGACCGCCTACCCCGACATCCACTTGCGCGAGCGCCTGGCCGCGCGCACCAGGCTGCCGGAGTCGCGGATCCAGGTGAGCGGACGCGGGCCCTGCGTCCGCAGCGTGAGCGGGCTGGGGTCCTCCCGCCGCAGCCGGGGGTGTCAGCGCCCTGGGAGGCCAGCCTGTCACTGTGATAGCAAGGAAGGGCCGGGGGTTTAGGTCAAGTAGCACCCACCCCCCCAAAAAAGAAAGAAAGCGTTTTACACTTTTTCCTAGCTAGGAAAGGCCAGCCGGGCAAGCATGGTGGCACTCTTCCGTTAGCCCAGCACTCTGGAGGCTGAGGCAGGAGACTCTCAAGTTTGAACCCAGCCTCAGCAATTTGGTAACTTAGTAAGATCCAGTCTGAAGAGTTAAAAAGGGATACGGGTTTAGCTCATTCCAAAGATTCTGCATTCAGTTCCTGGTACATTACTGGGGAAAAAGAAGCCACAGTTGAGGGAAGGAGCCTCAGCTGCGGCTTTAGGTTTAGGAAAGTCAGGGAGAGGTGAGGCTGGGTCAACAGTACCCCTAGGCCACTCCCTTTGCAGGTTTTGGTCTGGTGCTGGGATTCAAAAGGGTATAGCAATTTGGGGCAAATTTCTGAAGCATCTAGAAATTTTGTCACGGTTTGAAAAATCAAATGCTAAGGGTTTTGTCTGAAGTAATTTAGCTCAGAAGCCCTAGGAACCTCCCTTCTTGCTAGTTGGTGTGCAGCGTGTTGGTCTGTGTCCTGCAGCAGTTCTAACACTAGCAGGGTGTGGACGTGCTTGATTTTCACATCCCTGGTGGCTACACAACTGTCACTTCCAGCAGTGGGCACAGAGGCTCCCTAGCAGGCACCTTCAATGCTGGCGAAATAGCCGGGAAAGGAACACACGGATGTGAAGTTCCTGGGGCAGAGTACCTATCCTGAGAATTTGACAGGGAGCGCAGGCACTTTCGAAACCGATTTGAAATAATTTTGTGTTGCATGGGGATTGAACTCTGGGCCTTCGTAGAGAACTACATTCTAAGCTCATTCATTATTTATTTTTTATTTTGAGACAGTGTCATTCACTGTGTAGTGCAGACTGGGCTCCAACTTGTCATCTTCCTGCCTCAGTCTCCCGGGGTGCTGGCTTACAGGTGTGCACTCATGCCTACCGCTTTTTTCCCCCCTGAGAACTGTAAGTGCTTGTTTCTGTAACTAGTTTTTTTTTTTTTTTTAAATCCAAGATGTCCCTATATAAAATACAGACAGGATCAGGCATTCTTCCAGTTTTGGAGGACGTGAGAACAAGAAAGCTAGGTGCTCTAACTTCTTACCACCAGTTTGAGTGCTTTCTGAAAGCTGTAAGGTTCTGGACAGGGATTCAAGGAATGTTCAGCTGGATATTATTATTATTTTGTATTTTGAGATAGGGCCCCCACTATGTAGTCCAGGCTGGCCTGGAATTCATGGTAATCCACTCAGCCTCCTGAGCGCTGCGATCATAGGTGTATGCCCACCATGTCCAACCAGAACTTACTATTTTGAATTAGGCATAAGAACTGCTACCCAGGGCCGGGGAGTTAGCTCAGTGGTTCCGGCGCCTGTCTTGCAAGCGCAAGAGCCGGGGTTCGATTCCCCGGTAACCACATACCATACTGGGTGTGGAGACTCACACCCAGCAGCAACCAGTACCACATACCACAGTGCCGGGCGTGGTGGCTCACGCCTGTCATCCCAGCACTCGGGAGGCAGAGGCAGGAGGATTGCTGTGATGTGAGTTGGAGGCTGAGCTCAGGGCCAGCCTGAACTACAAAGCGAGACCCTGTCTCAAAAAACCTAAAAAAAAAAAAAAAGAACTGCTACCCAACCAGTGTCTCTCTCTCCCCTTCCAGGTGTGGTTCCAGAACAGGCGGGCCAAGTCCCGGAGACAGAGCGGGAAACCCCTCCAGTCTGCAGCCAGGCGAGAGTTTTTCCTCCACCACTCAGCTCCTGAGCCTGAAGTGAAGAGTGTGAAGCCACAGCCCTCTCTCCAAGCAGACGTGAACTGCCTGCCTGACCCCAGCTGGGCCGGAGGGGCCGGCTCTGACTGCAGCTCCCAAGCTCAGAATTTCGAACCCTTTTCCACTCTCTCTGAAGACATTGGTTCAAAGCTGGATTCGTGGGAGGAACATATCTTTTCTGCCTTTAGCAACTTTTGAGAATTCTGAGCGCATTCAAGACACTCAGCAGAGCAGTCAGCCCCACTGGGCTACCCCATCAGGACAGGTCCTTGTTTGACCTTGACTGGTGGCTAGCCCTCTCACCTTTGAAGCTTCCTCCTTTTATGCCAGTGACTCCCATAGATCTCTCTCCATAGCTACCTCCTCGCCACCCACAAGCTCAGGCATTCATTTATGCCTCTTTGACTCCAGGTCTGCACATTGAGTTTGGTCTCTGTTTCTATGCCCACTTGCTAGGACTCTTGTGATTATTCTGGACTGGTTGTTCAGAACTCATGATTTTCTTCACAAGAGCCCTTCAGCTTGACTCAATTTCTCTTTGTGCCTGACAGCTGCTGTCTTCTCATTGTCTCATTAGGGCTTATAACCTTAAACTCCAGATTTCTTTTTAATTTAAATTTAATTTTTATTCGGGCATGTTTGCAAGATATGGTTGTACTCATTGTAGGGAGTTGGTAAATGTACATAACTGATCTTAATCCTTCTTACTTCCCCTTCTCCCTTGCCTTGTTTTCCCTCCATCTCCTGTATTTTCAAAATGACATTGTTCTAATTGACAAGTAAAAATTGAGTATTTTTACAGCATACAAAGTGAGGTAGTGATATGTATATACACTCTGAAATGGCTAAATTGAGCCTGTTAACATGCATTACTGCATACTTACTTGTGATGAGAAGCTAAAGTCTACTATCCTAGCCCCTCTAAAGTATGTGTAATATATTAACTGTAGTCATGATCTCCAATATATCTCTCAAACATACTCTCCTAATTAAAGTTCTTTGTCCTTGGACCAACAGCCCCCCATCCCTCAATGTTTTAATCTGAGCGATCATCCTCACAGTCAGGCCTGATGACTGATTCCAGATTGCTTGAAGAGTCCCTTTGGCTCTAACTATCACTTTGACCAAGTTATTCTAGAAATCTGTAATGGCCTTGAGTTGCTGTCCAGTCACTGGAACTCTGAGACAGCGGGAGTCATCTGTAGCCCCAGAACAGCTATGCCACTTAGGATTCTCTGGACGGCATGTACCTGTCTCAGAGTGCTTTTGTTCAGCTCAGGACCAAACCTAATGCCTCTCTGACATCATCTGAGACCCACCCTTTCCGTGGTCTGAAACCTACTCTGAGTTTTGTGATGGTTACTTTGATCAGTCAGTATTACCCTTAGCATTTGGCACAAATTTCCTGTGCCACTTGAGCAGATTATTAAAAGTTTTCCACAAATCTCTCAATGTGGCTTCTGCTTAAGTGAGTTCTGTCCTTTGGACAGCTATTAGCAGTGCATCACTCAGCAGCTAGTAGGTAATTATGTGGTCAAGAGAACATCTCTGAAATTCAGAGAAGTCTCTGGGCTGGGGTAGCTCAGTGGTGGAGCAGGCCTGCCATATAGGAAGCCCTTGGATCTGATCCTCGGTACAGCAAACAAACAAATATACGAGGTTTCTTTAAATGTAGTTTGCAGCCAGTGGTCAATATGTCATATCACTGCATTTGAGAACTTTAACTTGGTTAAAAGGGTATCTTTATTTGTCTAAGTTTTTGTAACATTTCTAAATGTTTTCATTTTGGCAGATTTCTCTCTTCCGATTTAAAATTCTTAGTGTTTATAAGTGATTTGCTATTAGGTGTGGTTGCATACACCCATAGCCCCAGCATTCTGTGGAAACCTAATTTAGTGACATAGTGAGATCCTATCTCAAAATAAAAAATTAAAAATGAGCCAGGGATGTATGTCGCTCAGTACAAATGCCCCAGATTCAACACCAGCACCATAATAAAAAATTCTAAATTAGCTCAATATCAGTTATATTGATATATTTTAATTACCCTCGGATCAGTTATAATATTAAGATCAATTACACTGATGTAGTAAGGTTTCAGACTGCATGGGGGAGCAAAGGAAATTCTGAGGTCCCCACAGTTTCTCTGTACTGTACGCCTGTCTGTCCCACATGCTGTGCTGCGGGGAGCCCAGGGCTGCCTCTGCTCCATGAAGATGCTCCTCGGCTCTGCACTGTGCCATCACAAAGCGCACTCCAGGAAGCCAGGCTGAGGGCCTGACCATGTCTTGACGGTGAGGCTGAAGTAGGTCTCGTGTCTTGAGGTTACACATGCCCTGTTGTCAGAGATGTTCAAGCGTTTGCACTTTTTAGAGTAGCAAAGCCACTATTAAAAGCAACCAAGGAACATAGCAGATGTTTGTACTAAATATTTTGTAGTGAATTGCACCTGTGAAGCCGAAGTGCGCTAAATGTGAGCACTTAGGGTGTGGCATTTCCCAAGCTGTGCTCAGGATCCACTGTGGGGCCAGGAGGCTTTGCAGTCAGTGTCACACTCGCTTTGAGTCTGGTGAACTTAGCTGTGTCATTGGACCGGATGGAAGGATGAGCCCTACCTGGCTCCCTCAGTGAGTATGGAGGAGAAGGGGGGGAGAAAAGCACCAGTATGCTCATGCACGACTGTAGGGCCAGTCTACCAGCTGAGCTGAGCTCGAACCTGACCAAGGAATGAGGAGGATGAAACACAAAGAAACATAGAATCAGGTTAAAATGAGGGTGGCTCATGACTCCCTTTGATACAGAGCCCTTAATGACTGGCACAGGCTGGCTTTATTCAGACGTGGGCACGAGCAGTTCGAGTTCCACGGGATTCACCTGTCTCCCTCCCGCTAAGGTACTTCTCCAAGGAAACCACTCAACCTCAGGTGTCTTTGCTTTTCCCTGCAGCGCGTCGGCACGCTTGCACGCCCTCCCTCCTCCTCCATACTCGCTGAAGGGGCCAGTTAGGTCTCATCGTTCCATCTGGTCTCCACACACGATGACACAGGTAAGTTCACCAGACTGAAAAACGTATGCCACCTTGGGCGGGGGGTTTAGGTCTGTGGTTCTGGCGCTTGCCTTGCAAGCGATTCCTGGTAACCACATACCACAGTACCGGGCGTAGTGACTCACACCTGTAATCCCAGCACTTGGAAGGAAGAGGCAGGAGGATTGCTGTGCGTTCGAAACTGGTCTGGGCTACACAGTGATCTCAGGATCAGCCTGAACTACAAAAGGGAGACCCTGTCTCAAAAAAAAAAAAAAA
>PVIR01035471.1:0-16421 GCA_004026965.1 Petromus typicus | reverse complement strand
CCACACCCAGTATTGTTATGTGGTTACCGGGGAATCGAACCCGGGCCCTTGCGCTTGCAAGACAGGCGCCGGAACCACTGAGCTAACTCCCCGGCCCCCTATGGGTACATTTTATACACACATTATAATCATATTCAACACTGAGAATTTGGACCTGTACATGACACATTGTGATTCTCATTTTTTCCCATTACGATACTTAATTTTTAACACTAGTCCTCCATACATCATGAGCCATGCAGAAATAATATTTTAGTAACAATAAAAGTAACATTTTTATTTTTGTTAAAGACTAAAGGAAAAGTGGAAAAAAGCACATGGGACCAAGACTTTCCTCTAAATCAAAGTTCAGTTCTAATACTATGATTCTTAAATGCTTTATCAAGAAATCACTGTAGTCAATAATACTTACCACATTAGGAATTGCAAGATGTACTTCAGTTTTTATAAAAGAAACAACATCTTCAGACAGTCTGCGTCCATATGGGCTGTAATAGGATGATCATTTTGGTTGATTTTCCTTCACCAAAAGTTTCACA
Organism: Petromus typicus; assembly: GCA_004026965.1. Classification (NCBI taxonomy): domain Eukaryota; kingdom Metazoa; phylum Chordata; class Mammalia; order Rodentia; family Petromuridae; genus Petromus; species Petromus typicus. The sequence goes on along the minus strand of PVIR01035471.1, from coordinate 15,882 downwards.
ACTAACTTATGATGATACAAGGTTCAACCCCAAAAATAAGACCATTTTCAAAACACCAAGCTGTGCCACACAATACTTATAATCGCATAGAACACAATAATTTAACATTCTTAGAAGCAACATTCTATTCTGCCATACATTTTCTAATATCTGAACCTCCTCCCTCTCTCTCTCTCCCTCTCTTTCTCTCTCTCTATTTCCCAGGCTTAGTCATGTAGCAACATTCACTAGAGACTTTGTTTTCGTCCCTGTGACAAAGGAGGATGAGAACACCAATGAAAGCATCCATCTTCATAAACTTTCTGTATATACCATTCTACAAGATTAAACAGGAGGTTTCTGGTCAAAGTTTTTCAAAAACTGCTTTTTAAAACAGTATCTCTTGTACACAGACACATGTGCCCAGTAATGAAGGTGTCTGTCCAAGCACACCTACAGGGCTGCAAATCAGTTTGGCCCTCTCCCTCTCTTTTGACCTTCTATTAGATAGCTTTTCGTCACTGTAACAAAATACCTCAGAATAACGACTTGCAGGAGGAAAACTGATTTTGGCTCACAGCCTCGGGGATTTTAATCCACGGTTGACCTGTCCACTGCTTTTGGGCGAGGCAAAAGCATTATGGTGGAAGGGCAAGCCAGAGGAAAGCTGCACACCTTACAGTTGCCAGGAAGCAAAGAGAAGGAAAAAGCGACTGAGACGAAGGGGCTGCGGACCAGGTAGTGTCTGCAGGGTCATGATCCTGTCACCTACTCCCTTCGGTCTCTACCTCCCAGTTCCACCCCCAAATTATGATCTCAGGAGTGTCACTGACAAAGAGCCCTTAAGATCCAATCATTTCCCAAACTCCAGCAGTTGCAGCCAAGTCTTCATCATATGACTCTTGGGGGACTTTTCCAATCAAAGCCGTAACAGAACTCTTGTCCCTATTCCTTTTCCCTGCGAATGTAAGAAGTGCTGTCCTTAGTGAAGGACATCTCCACTTGTAAGTGCGAGTGGACCGGGATTGGGAACCCCAAGAAACATACACACACCACAGTTCTAAAGTGGAGACATCACTGTTAGCACTCAAGGCCAATGATTTCCACATAAATGCATCAGCGTAAGGAACTCTCCTGAAGAAGCAGACAAAAGCCTTCTGATTCCTAGTCTCCCCGTGAATTTGAGGTGCATCAACAGAACAAGAAGAGCCATACGGAACACAAAAAGTGCAGTCTGAACCACAGAGACTTCCCAGATACACGGACAGCCGAACTAAAAAGAGCCGTGAGCAGCACCGAGGCCATTCAGCAGCACAGTCAGCAAACCAGAGGCCCAGCTTAGGCAAGTCTCCAAAACTTCAAGTGCATAATACAAAGAGACAGAAATCATTTTAAAAAGAGAAAGGTTAAAAAAACGAGTAGGGAGCTGGGAATTTAGCTCAGTGGTTCCAGCACCTGTCTTGCAAGCGCAAGGACCCGGGTTCAATCCCCCGGTAACCACATACCATACTGTGCTTGCAGACTCACACCCAGCAGCAACCAGCACCACGTACCACAGTGCCGGGCGTGGTGGCTCACACCTGTAATCCCAGCACTCGGGAGGCAGAGGCAGGAGGATTGCTGTGATGTGAGTTGGAGGCTGAGCTTAGGGTCAGCCTGGACTACAAAGTGAGACCTTGTCTCAAAAAACAAAAAAGATGAGTAATATTTATTGAATGTTTAGGGTATGCAGACACTTTACATTGTTCGTGATTTAACACATTTCCCTCTTAAATGAACCTCACAAGGCAGATCTTGTGATTCTTATTTCCATTTTATAAATGAGGAAACCCTGGAAAGCAGGGGTTTTGACCTTGAGTCACTCAGCTCAGAGATACTCTGCTATCAAGCCCCAGTGTTTTAATCCTGCAGAGGTACAGTAAATTAAAGAAAGTGCTCTTTTAATCTTAAGAATTGGCCTGTTTTGTCATCTTAGAAAAATTCTGGGTGCCAAACAGGATTGGGGGTGGGAAGAGTGTTTCATTCAAGAATAAAGTTTGTAAATTTCAAGAATTTTTAAAAAAATTTGTCTCTAAAAGCATCAAAACAACTACTTAAAGTCGGAAAGTCAGATTAGCAGCAGAAGTCTCATCTGAAAACCAAAACAAAAGAACAGCATTTACGTGAGAAAAACAGATTATGATTCGGGAAGACCAAACTAACATGTGTGCATCAGAGCAGGAGAAAGACATTTTAGATGAGCGAGGATTTTGAGGGACCACCCCCGGGCATCCCTCTCCAACGTTACTTAAGCACTCCAGAGCTTGTGGATCAAGGTGGCACTGTGAGTCCATTCTTCAGGAACACCTCTTTGTGCCAAATATGTCATAATCAAGAGCTAAGATATTGGATGAGCTGATGCTCAAATTTAAGAATAAATCAAGAATGGGCCAGCAACACAAGAATAGCCTGGCCAGGTTCTCATTTCAAAGAGGGAGACTGACAGTAGAGAGGGTGGCTCTTGGGATTTGGGGGTTGACAGTACTCCATGTGAGACGGGAGCTCCCGCCCCGCTCACTGTATACAGCCACAAACCGAAAAGATGCTCTCTCCATTATGAAAAGAGGCAAAACAACAGCAAGACACTCTCAGCCTCTTGCCTACAGCTTCAGCTTTCCTGAACCTGTGGGCCTGGGAGAAAGCAAATCCCTGCTTCCCTGATAAGCCTCCTGTTTCTTCCCTGGCTGAGCCTGTCATACCACCAATCTCTCTCCAGGGGGCAGCACCTGTGCACAATTGAGAGCTGGTACTCACTCAACATTGCAAAGTCACTTGGAGGCAAAAGTGAAAATTCTACACAGGGGGAAAGGAAGAAGAAAAACAAAATCAAAAAGACTTCTTGCTCAGAGAGGTCCCCAACACTAAAATCCCAATAAGCACGCATAAACCTAAGGGTAAGAAAAAGAAAAAGACATCAAAAATTGAAACAGCAATTCACAGATAAGTGAAGGTTGTTTTTCCAAGAAAGGCTTTTGAAAACAAAAGACTAAACTAACAGGGTAGAAATGAAGCAGTATCAGAAGGATAAGGGCAAAAACAGTTATATATTTAAAATAAAGTAGGGGATGCAATTTTTAGAATGGAAGCACAAATTCTTAAAATTACAGTCACAATGGCAAAAATAAATAAATATAGGACAAGGCCAGGAATTTAGCTCAAGTGGTACTACGCCTAACTTGGAAGCATAAGGGCCCAAGTTTGATCCCTGGTACCACAAAAAATAAAACAAATATAGGACAGACTTTTCAGGAAAGAAGGGTCAATATTTGGAAGGACGCAAATTCTCTTCAAACTGATCCATGGATTCAATAAAACTTAAGCTCCCCTCCCCCAAAGTGTTGATTTGTCAACAACTCCCACTTGGTAATTAATAACTATGCAGAAAGGCTTTCTTTCATCTTAGCATAAAAATCAATACCATGTGGATTAAACCTCTAAACATAAAAGTTTACAAAATCTTTAAGCAGCATTATAAAGTTGGAAAGAAATTTCTTTAAAAAGACATAAAAATCACAAATTACTTATAAACAAGTGACAAACTTGAATATCTTAAGCAAAAGATTGATATACTTGAAAAAATTTTAAATTCCACAAAGTAAAAGGGAAAATTAATAAAGTAAATGAAAAGATAAGACAAAACTAAAAGGTGATTTTAGGATATTATCATCAACAAAGTAATATATTGAAATATTTATGCCTTATCCCATTCCAATAGAAAAAATAGCCCCTCCAAAACCCCTCAATTTTTATGGAAGAGAAAGAACAAATGACCCGTAAGCATATGAAAGTATATTCAGCCTCATCAGTCGCCAGGAAAATGAGTTTAAATTCCAATGAGATGCCATTTCACACCTCTGTGTGTGCAAGAACTGTTCGGTTGAATAGCGCTGTTTGCAAGGAGGCAAAGCTCTGGACTCTCATTCTGACCCCTGCATGGAAAAAGGAGGCATGCCCACGGGCCTAGCACCCCCAAATCCACACTACACAGCAACAGCAGAAAATAGGCACAGACACGTTCACTAAGGTGTCATCAGATTAACTTATGCTGGAAACAACCCAAACAACCATCACCAGTGAAACAGATAAACTGCACATACTCCAAAGACACAGATGTGAAAATAAACTGTATTAACACAGATTAATCTCAAAAGCATAAATGGAACACAGGTCAAATACAGACAAATAGTAAGGAGAGAAGCAAGTGGGAAGCCGTAGGACAGGTCAGTGCAGAACACCAAGTTGTGGGGCGTGGTCACCCTCAGGAGAGCAGCAGGGGACTAGCAGCCTTCCTGACCTGGCCTGGGTGCTCCAAACACCATTGTTCATTTGCTTGCTGTTCCTGTAATATTACACATATGTTTCCAGAGAGCCTTTTAATGAGCACTAGGTTTTAAATTTTATAACTGTTAGAAATTAACAAACTAATTAACAGATATGATTAGAATTGTATCATTCATTATAGGCAGTGTTGTCTGACACATTTAGCATTATTTTCAACTTACCTAACAACAAATATTCTTCTCTTCATTGTGTCCAAAGATAATCGTGTAGCTTTTTGAAGACTGTCTAGTAATTGATGAGAGAAAAATGCATAGACCTCTTTGCATTCCTGTAAAAAGAAATCATATTAAATTTGACACACAAAAAGTAAGCCTCCAACCTCTCCCAAAGCAATGACACAACTATAGAAGTGCCGTGTGAAAGATGAGAAGTAATAAACCACAGTTTTCAAAACACTGTGTAAGTTCAATCCTAAATCGTTTGTATTTTTAACAACTATATATAAAAAGTGTACTTGCATAAACACGTTAGCAAATCAGGACTAAGTCAAAAACAATGTATTCAAAATAATCCTAGTTTGCCTGATATTCAAAAAGTTAACTTACTAAAACCAAGAAAATAGCATGTTTCTAGGAGAAAAATTAGGATCCCTGAGTACAGTGAAAATAAAAACATGAGAGGAGATGACAGGCTGAAAGAATTTATGTAAAAGCAATCAGACTTTTTAACTTATGAGAACCAAGTAAATCTAAAACATCTTACGTGTTTATAGGATTTTAAAAAATATTTATTTAATGTTATAAGGAGGCAACACATGTTTTCATGCATTTCTAAATATAGTTTTGGAAATTTTCCTCAAAATTTGTTTTAAATCATTTTGAAGAGACTGTTGCTGCTCTAAGTACTTGTGTGATTTACTTTCTAAGCTTCAGCACATTTATTAAAGAACATAATAATCTGCCTTTCTTCTTGTGGTCCAGGACGATTTTTAAAAAGCTACAGAGAAATGTAGTCTAGCTTTATTAAAGTTATGTTATTAACTTTCCCTATGATCTAAGACCAGCTATGAATCTATATTTAAAAAGCAAAGTCTCTTATTTATGAAAAGAATTACTGTAAGGAAAAAAAAATCTAGGGCCAAAGATGTATCTTTTATATCCTGTACTGCACATCTATTCATGTTATATAGCTTGTTACTTCTTCAAAGCTCCTATGCTAGCATGGTAAATCATCAGAGAACCTGATGGGGTATAAAAGTTGGCTACCATCAATAAATGATATTCAACGACTCACCGAACGCAGTCAAAGCACCTCAGGTGTGGTGCGTGTGTCAGTGCGCAGGCCCCGCGCACAGGCAGGGGATGAATCTCGACCTCGAGAAGCTCAGCGTGGTGGGTAAACATATTTTAAAACCTAAGAGACCCAAGTGTGCAGAACGCTCCTTCTCACCCCAGAACATGGCTTGACCCTCTCTCCTCTCTCAAAGCACAGAACAGGCACTGAGCCGGCTGGCAGCCACCTTGTCTTTCCCTTTTTTATGGTACCGTGCATGGAATTCAGGGTGTCACCCACGCTAGGAAGTTGCTCTTCCACGGAGCTCCGCCCCTCAGTCCCCGGCCCCAGACAGCCACACATCCAGGGCCAAGTTCCAGCCACTGTCCCTCACTGCCAGACTGTCCCTCACTGCTGGACTGTTAAAGCACAAAGAGGGATATCAAGCTAAGAGTGCACAGCAGGGACAGAGTACCAAGCTAACATGCAGCCACTGGCAGAGCCAGATGATCAGGGGCCATTCTGGTAGCCAGTGACACATGAAGCAGAGAGACAGGGTGGTTACAGTGACATAGCTTCGAGTGACAACCACAGCAGCTCAGACTATGCCACGCCTCGCTGTCAGCCCAGCCCGGGTGGAAGGAAATGCGGTGGCAGAAAGACAGCTGAGAGGTAGGCGAGCGCGCTGCCTCGGTGCAGCTGGCTCCTGCCGGTGCCTGAGCTACCTGCTGCCTGGCCCTAGGCTAAGGCTGGAATCTGGACTCCAATCAAAAGGCAGTATCATCCCCGAGCAAGAAAGAGAGAACAGAACAAATGTTCCCTGTTTATTTCCAAAATAGTATTACTGAATGCAAAAGTAGGTACAACAGGGAAAGAATGAAAGGAAGGTAGGTCGGAAGGATCAAAAGAAAACTGGCAGAGGGAAAAGAAAGCAGGAATTTGTGCCAAAGAGAGAATGGCACCTAGGACTGAGGGAAAACCAGAAAGACAGAGCTCTCCATGTCTCATTCTCAACTCATTTCAACACAATCTGCCCATCTGGGGGCCCGGGTTGTAGTTTAACACACACAGCCCTGGGCTCCAAGTCAACCAAAATCAGGACCTGTGACATAGAAAACTGTATTTAGCACAATAAGTAAGAACCAAATGCTCCGCTCTGAGTTAGGTGGATTGTGCGACCCTCCCAGAAGTTGCATTTACTGTATAAGGAAGCGTGGCTGCTCCCAAGACAGGAAGATGTGCTGGGGACCATAACTGATAGAATCCCATGGGGGTGGGGGATGACTGGGGAAATTCTAAAGGTCCAGGGCATGATCTAGATCTGCCTGATCCTACAGTGTGAAAGCAAAAACTGGATTTGCTGGTCCTTTTATAGGTCAGACACAGATGCAGCCTGGACAGTGTGCTTACTGTCTCCAATCCTCAGTCTCACTTCTGTGAAAGCATATGAGGTTGTTTTGCAATAAATACCTTTTTAAACTCATCTTCTTTATCATTAGCATCACCCACATTCACCACATCGGTGTCGTACTCATTGTTTTCACCGTCTTCTGCCTCATTTCCAAAAACCACACGTTTCTTTTCTAGAGATAAAAAAGTGTATATATATATATATATATATATATAATATGTACATTTTTAGCATTAAGTTCATTCTCTATGGCTAAACCTTCTTAAAAATGCTCTTTTTCTAAATGCTCTTACTTTAAAATTTTTATATTCACTTTATTTTTGCATTTGTTCGTATAGGAGTCATCCTACAATTCAACTTAAATCAGTCCTCGCGGTAGAATCGCCATTACTGAGAAACACATTCTGTCAATACACTCCGTCTTCCTATCTAGGATTAATAAAAATTTTAAGAGGGGGTTTACATATTATCTTTCTAAATTAGCTGAGCCACTTCCCTGGTGAGTTTTCTAACTTAATGAACTGCTATTTTTGTGGGTTTTGATACTTGTGATAAAAAAGCTAATTGAACTAAGTGAAAATCTCTAAGAGGCAAGAAAACATGCTGTCTGTATTCATTTTAAGCTAGATGCTCCTCCTGGGCACTACAGACATAGTGCTGGATGTTACTGGATAATTTGGGGCTCGAAAGTTCTTGTTAGTGAGGTCTATCCTTTAGGACACTGGCATTCCTGGCTCTACCCACTAGAAGTCAGTAGCAACACACACACACACACACACACACACACACACAGTGACAGCCAAAAATACCTCTAGATGGTACCAAATGTCTCCAGGGAGGCAAAATATACCCTCCCTCAGCCCCACTGAGAACCAACATGCCAGTCACCATCTTTTTCTTTTACAATGATACATGGGAACTCCTCTTGATTGGAGTATCTGCCTCTCATTTCAAATAGCCAGCACCCAACAGATGCCCTACTTCAAACATGTTGGGAATTAGCTACGCAAGCTCATCCCTCTCAGGCAAAGCCATCTATTTCTCCAGTGTCCGTCAAAACACCATCAACTTGGTCCAGTGAGAACCTGCCTTATTCAAAACCTGGAGGAAGGAGTGGAGGGAAGGTATTTGGGTATTTGGGCAAACAGGGCTCACACCTGATAGCCACATCTCCTTAGAACACTATCAAGTACAACCTTCAGCTGCAAATTTCTAACTTCCTCAGTTCTTATTAGGAGTTTGAAAATAAATCTCCAAAATATAAATTTTCCCTTCAAATTTATCCGAAGAGTCTAAATATCTAGGACAAGGGCCCAGCTCACTGGTTCTGGCATCCTCATGGGCACGAGGTCCCGAGTTTGATCCCTGGTACAAAAAAGACAAATACGTAGGAGAGAACAATCTGAGCAAAACTGAAAATTCCAGGTTCTTGACCTACAATCCAGCAACCAAGAAGCAAAAAACTCCTTTTGGAAGTCATTTCTTAAAACTCTGCCCCTGGTAAGGAAGGACCAAACTGAGTGCCCAAATTGAGCTCCTGAGAACATACGTTTACTTAAATTTTTAGTGTTGGACTTTCTTGGGGAAAAAAATGAGACTCTGAAATCTGGAAAACAGTATTAAAATTATCTATCCACTTTAAACAATCCATGTACCTTCTCATATAAATTTGCCTCAAGAGAAAGGGTGCAAATGAAGGACTTTTCTCTTATTCCTAGTCAAGCAAACTGACTGAGGAAGCTACAGTTAGGACTTAAAACTTTTCTTGGTGGTCGTAACAGGGATCGAACTCAGGTCCTTGTGCTTACAAGGTAGGCACGGTGGCACTGAGCTAAATGCCCAGGCTAGGACATAAAGCTTTTTAGACTAGTCTTTAATTAAGCTACATGACATTTGGTTCCTTGAGAATATATAGTTTTACTAGGCCCCATTTCCCTGTACTCTGAGTCCCCAAATACGTCTAAGTAGGAATGCATAGTTTATGACCAGTGAGGTCTAGAAGGTGAAAATGTCTCTAAATACAATCTCACGCAAGTTAAATTTTCCAGATTCATGAAGAGTATAGATTCTGCACTTGTTGGATTCTACGCCTGCCATACCACAAAAAGTTAATGGAAGAGGGCCTTCTGGCAAGACTGGATTTCAAAAAAGTTCCCACTAAATTCTACACGACAAAGGAGCTCACTGGTCCTGAAACTGTTTGTATAAGCAATGTGATTTACGCTGAACCCCTTGGCATCTGGAACTTTGCTACCTACTAAGCAGAAGGTACCCACAGAAGGATGTATCTGTGCCTCTCATGACTTAAACCGTAACTACTACAATTACCTGGTAAGCGTTTTCCTTTCTCCCCAGCGTGCTTAACTTCATAAATTTGTTCGAATATTAATATAAGTTCTTTGACAGCTTCTTCTACATGCCTGCTTTTGTGGTTTATGATATCAGCCCATTCTTTTGTGTATGTCTATTGAATAAAGAAATTATTATTAATTCTGAGATACCTAAAAACTGACAATTATTGGGGCCAGGGATTTATCTAAGTGGTTCCGGCGCCTGTCTTGCAAGAGCAAGGGCCCATATATGATCCCCCAGTAACCACATACAACAATGCCAGGCATGGAGACTCACGCCCACCAGCAATCAGTACCACATACCACAGTGCCGGGCGTGGTGGCTCACGCCTGTAATCCCAGCACTCGGGAGGCAGAGGCAGGAGGATTGCTGTGAGTTTGAGGCTGAGCTCAGAGCCAGCCTGAACTACAAAGGGAGACTCTGTCTCAAAAAACAAAACAAAACAAAACAAAAACTGACGATTATTAATATGACTTTAATTTTTAGAACTATAATTAATTTCATTTGAAATTAACTACAGAGCCTAGGGCATGGCTTATTTGTACAGCACTTGCCTGGCTTACTCACAATCCTGCATTTGATCCTGACACCACAGAAAATAAACAAAAAAGTAAGAGACAGGAGCCAAAGGGTTCACATCCCAAATTGCCAGTGGCTAAAAGCACAGCCAATGTTTCTTAGGCCCAAGCAAATAAAAACAAGAGAAAGAAGAAAATCCCACATCTCTTATCAGCATCTGACTCAATTATATATAGAGATCAACAGTGGAAAGATGTCATCAAATCTGAAAATGAGACATGGTTTTGAAGGACAATCAAAAACATTGCCTTGATATTTAAATGAGGAAAACCTTTACATAAGTGTAATGCTGTATGCCAGGCACCAGTTTAAGAATTTGTATGTTCATCAGCTGATTTAATTAATTAAAATGGGGATAATTAATATTACTGTCTCTGTTTCACAGATTAGAAAACCAAAGTTCAGGAAAAATAAGAAATTAGCCCAGACATACAGCAGCTAGCAAGAACTAGGATTTAAAACCAGGTTGGTCTGGTTTAAAAAGCCTGCACTTTGCTTTTCTCACTTTTTCGAATAGTCAGCAAAGGCTTTAGGAAGAAGAAACATATCTAACAATACCTGTGCATTTTAGAAAAGAGTGGATGAGTATAGGCAACCAACGTGGGCCTCCTAAAACACATCTGTGAAGGGACCTGAGGCTTTCCGTGCTGACTGCTCCCCAAACAAGCTGTGGGGAGTGCCACATGCCCCACAGTCTCTCCCATGCCACCTTTCTTGCCTACAGTCGCTCTATCTGCACCTGTTCTCCTTTGTCTTCAGTCTAAGGGGACACAGTGTTCCTCCTGACACCTAAAGTCATTCTCTGACCCTCTCCGTCCCCACCAACTTTTGTGATCTGGCTTTATCGTGTCTCCATGTCATCCTTTACAGTAATTTATTCAGCACAGTGCTAAACACTTGAATGGAAAAAGTGGCTGGATATTTCTCTCCGACTCCTTCCTTGCTTGGAACTGCATCTCTGTTTTGCAAATATGATATGAAAACACCATTTGGCCCAAATTAACCTCATCCTGAGAAGTCAGTGTCATGTATGTCCTGTTTCCAAATGTGATTTCTGCCTCAAGTGTTACTTGGCTTGGCCTGCCCTTCAAATCATATTCTTTCTGCTACAATGACCCGCCAGATGGTAGATGTGTAGAATCTTAAGTCTCTCCCAGGCAACTGACTGTGACATACTGAGTGGCAAAAGGTGCTCTTCAAAATTGAGCCTCTTGCACTTTGACTTATATCACTGAGACTCACCTAATAATAACACTTTGTCTGTTACATCATTGACACAAACACCACATTCATACCTGGTCACACTCAGTCTATCTCAATTTTCTTCCTTTGTGTGATATGTTTTTCTTTCTATCCATATAGAAGTTCTGATATAAAAAGTTGTATTCAAAGCAAATTCTCTCTAGTAGTGTATTCTTCCTCTGCTCAATCCCACAAATATCAAAATAGTTATAAATATACACTATGAGAAGATGATTTCATTATTAGTGAGACAGAAGACAGGAAACTGATGTAGAAATTTCCCCATTCCTCCATGCTGTATTTTTATAAAGGAAAGGCCTGCTCTCAAGCGCACATAGTCAAATTCTTAAGAGTGGTGTGAAGAAAATGGTAGACAGGAAATTACCTCCAGGTAGGACAATGGACACATCTTTGGAAATTTTCAATTACCAAATAAAGACCAACACAACGTATGAAGAGCTCTTGCTCCTACAGAAACATGGAATTTTGGGATGCAGGGAGCAGAGCACACAGGAAGAGTACCACGTGAACAGTTCTGGAGCTGATTGGTTGGTTAGAGTAGCCAATCTGGGTTGAAAGAGGGATTAAGAGGATCTTGAAGGGAAGTCTCTTGAGGAGGAAGGAATGACATTCTGACATGATAGTGATTTTTTAGAAGAAAATATAACACAGGAGGCAATTTGAAACACCAGGAAAAATTTAAACATTAAAAAAAAGATACATTGTATATATATATATATACTATGCAGGTCTGTACTGGTTGATATTGACATAGGTACAGTAATATAATGTTATGTATACTTATTATTTAATTGAAAATAATAATGTAACTATATGGGAAAGAAAATGGAAGAGTGGATGTAGGAGGTGAGGAAAGGTATTGATTCTTAGCTCCTGAGTGACTTATAGGGAAAGTTTGATGTGGTTAAAGCCATGAGAAAGAAGACTGGGCCCTGTGAGCATGCACAGGGGACGAACTGCACGAACCAAAAGGGAGCTCCAGGAAGTTCCAGCATTGGGTGGTAGACACTAGGAAAACAGCATTACGGGCCGGGGATGTAACTCAGGGGCACCATGCCTGCCCCTCAAGTTCAGGGTGCTAAGTTTCATCCCTGGTACCACAAAAACCAGAAATAATAAAATAGCATCAAGGGTACAATAAAGGGCTTAAACCACTGCAGACTTGTAAGTCTTTGAAGCTGAGGATGTAATAAAAAACCTAATAGGAAAAACATGCTACCAGTCCAGATATCTACTTTTAGATTGTCAGTTCGTATTTTAAATATATGGTTCAGTATTTTGGGGTTATAATACATGTATACCTCATTGAGGGCCAACATATCTTCTACTCTGGTAGCACCACCTTCCGGCAAGGAAATCAGCACAGTTTTGGCTATCTCCTTCAGAACGGTATCAATATTCATTTCACACAAGTCACTGACCTGCCCACAAGAAAGCAAATGTTAAAAAATTCTTTTTAAAAGCTTCTTTTTTCCCCATTAGTGCTAATTTTTCACCCAAAGTGTGCTTAAGTCACAGACTAATGTAGAGAACTAGATCTGGACAACCTGAGTCAAATATAATTTGGTAAAAATTCTGTGTTGCTTGAAAATAAGACCCAACCACAAAATAAACTTCAGCTTATAACCAACAGATGGCTAGTTGTTACCATGGTGATGGCCAGTGTCATGCAGAAAATTCTACCTCACTATTTTCCTGCTGGGTGGATATCCTGTAATGCAAGTTAAGGTGAGGAGAGGTCAACTGGGGCTAGTGCTTTCGATCCCTAGTTAGATCTCATTGTGAGGGAACACAGTCTGGCGTTAGTTGTATATCTACCAAGAAAGCTTGACACGGAACTGAAGTTTTCTTTAGCATTAATAGGTGCTATAATCTCATTTGCATAATCTTCTTTGACCTTTATTTCAGCAAATAACGTATCGATACCCCAGTTTTATAGCTAAAGATGCTAAGCCTCAGAGGAGTGAAATAATCTAGGAAAAAACACATGACTAATAAAAAGCACAGAGTCCTACCCTCTGAGTTTGTCTGTCACACTACGCTAACCAAACAACAAACCAGCACATCTAAAAAGATGCCTGGTCTATGTAGCAAATGTGTCAGAAATCAACAGACAAACTCCAGTGAAGACTAATGCTTCAGAGGGCGAGGGATTTAGCTCAGTGGCACCACGTCCTCCATGTAAGCACAAGATTGTGAGTTTGATCCCTAGTATTGCAAAAGACTATGCTTCATTCATCTAGCTAATATCAGATGCGTCACTATAAACAGTTAGGTACTTCACTCTGTCATCACCTACAGTCTTGTTCTAAACTACGATCTCAAAGTGAACCATTAAAAACAAGATACTTCCGGGAACAGAACAAGGCAATATAGATGAAAAGATGCCATATCAGTAAAATAAATATAAAATATTATTTTTTCTACTTACGAGATGTTCTTTTAGTTAAAAGTCAGGCCCTTTAAGCAGCTTCAAAGGATAATCAAACTATTGCTTATAGCCTCAGTTTTAATGTATACAGCTTTCTACAACTGATCAATTTTACCTTCTTGAGCAGTTGATTGAACATGTCCAAAACTGACTGAACTTCTTGAAAGAAGCTTTCCAGAGTTAAAGACGACCACGTTAATATGGTGAGCCCCTGCCTCAACACAGATTCCACCTAGGAAAAGTAAAGAGATACCACCTTCCATTATTAACAGCACCCACGTTTATAGAAAAGACTTTCTTTTCTTACGTGCAAATGCAATTATTTAATTACAGCTTCTCATCCTTATGCCTAGTAAAGATGGTATTTAGTTTTAAATCATCTTGTCTTTGGCTGCCCAGACAGCAGTCATATAATTTTAGAAAGTGTTTATGATTTAGATTTAGTTGTTTTTCAAAGACAACCAAGCAGACAAGAAATCATTCTGTACAAAAAACCTGAGCTATAAAGTTGAACTAAAAAGACAGAAGGTCTAGGCAAAAATGGATGATCCAAGAACTAGAGTTCAATTTAAAATAACAAGGAAATCAATATAAACCTCGAGCATCACTTACGTTTTTCACTTTAGGGGTCATCAGATTGACAAACACAGAAGGCACTTCCTGACACAAATCATCATAATACTGCAGAAGACCCTACAAGATGTCAAAATGGCATATTTTACTAGCATGTCCTTTAAAGTGACAGTCACATTTTGATTCACATCAGAAAGATTTCATTATACCTGTTTCCTCGGGGCTGCTCATTTAAACTGAACTGAAATAATGCTCCATTTTACCCTACAATGTGAAAGAATCATTTCTATTTGTGTCATTTTAGGGAATTCCCACTTTCCCAATTTATTTCTTATTAGTTAGTTCCCTAACATTAAACACACTATAAAACTTAATGCACTTGATCTATAAAATCATAATTAACAACTTCTAAAATCTGCTTTCTCATCACTCATCATCTAGAAAAGTCTGATTTCTGATGCTCTTTTCACCTTCTACTTTCCCTCTCCAATCTTTCGTTTCAAAATCAGTATTTTAATTCTATCAAGAATCAACACACAGTAACAAATTTTCCCAGTGTCAGCACACCTGCAGGGATATATTTTTCTTGCATCAGAGAAAAGAAAATAACTCCTTCAAAGATAATCCAAAAACATCATCTATCTTACCTGCAAATGCAATTTATCTGCTTTCAATTTACTTTCCAATTTTAGCAATCTCTTTGCCTGTTCTGGAACATCCAACTTCATCTTTATCATGCACTTAGTTTCCCGCACAATTTCCAAAATTTTGGGATCAAAATTAACCAGCAACTTTCCTGTTTCTGGATGTCGCACAAAAAGTGTGGCTTGTAAAGCTACAAATAAATGATCATTGGCATTACTTGTCCTGGATTGGCTTCCTGCTTCCAGCTCTGTTTACGTGACTACCTTCCTCCCCCACTGAGCTGCTAACTTCTTTTTTTTCTTTTTTAGTTTATTGGTACATTTTACATATACATCATGATTTATACTCAAATGGACGCACCCTGAGGGGCACACTCATAAGGAAATTAATAAGACTCAAATGTGTAAATACCATATTGTTTCCCTAGTATGAGAAAATAAAGGTGTAAATGAGGTCCAGAATGTCTGACAGACATTGTGAAACAGGAAGATGTTCAAAGGGAAAAGCGAAAGTGAAGTAGGGAAAAATAAAGAAGGGAATGAAAACATTTTATAGTAAAAAAGAAATGGAAACCAACCTTATGTATATAGAGGGTTGGGGTGGTAGGGTGGGCAAAGGAAAGGGAAAAAATGAGAATAAAGATATGTAATGTACAGGTACAAATTTTTACATTGAATGTGACCATAATGCATATGTAAAATGTACCAATAGATTCAATTTAAAAATAAATAAAATAAAATGCAGTTAGGCAGGAAATCAGTGGTCTGTCGTATCCATAAATTCTGTGTCCTCAACATGCTAAACATCATCAGTTCTGAAATGAAGAATCAAAAAGGTACACAGCCCTTTCCGGCATCTCTCCCGTAGCAATCCACTGGCAGATTTTGCACTTCTTGTGCCTGCAGCTCTGTGCTGTGCTGAAGTGCAGGTCCTGGCCTGGGAGGGAGAAAGCGTCCAGCAAGGACTGTTACAGGGGTTCCATGAAGGTTGTGGTTAAGGCCTTATGGCTGAGGTTATGGGTAACAGACTAAAGGTAAATGGTACAGAGCAGGAGGCT
>PVIR01035470.1:0-16292 GCA_004026965.1 Petromus typicus | reverse complement strand
AGAGGCAGGAGGATTGTGATGTGAGTTTGAGGCTGAGCTCAGGGCCAGCCTGAACCACAAAGCGAGACCCTGTCTCCAAAAACCTAAAAAAACAAACAAAATAAACAAAATCAAGAGGAAGTTAAAATGATCACGCACTATATATCTATGTACCAGGATGAATATAAATATTGTTACCACAAATATATACTACTAATACTAAAGAAACAAAAAATTAATGGGTAGATTTTTCAAGAGGGAGTAAAATGATCAAGATGTATTATGTCTATGTACCAAGTTCCCAAAACAAGGGGGAAAAGTATTTAAAATACATTCTCTACAGCTATCAACTTCCAACTATGTGATCAGTATGTATCGCAAACACATACTAATAAAAATTAAAATTAAAAAAGAAAATATTCAAGATGAATCCAATTAGTATGCATCTCAAATACATACACATATATATTAATAATGAAAAACAGTAACTGGCAGATTTCTCAAAAAGATAAAAATAGGGCCGGGGAGTTAGCTCAGTGGTTCCGGCGCCTGTCTCGCAAGCGCAAGGGCCTGGGTTCGATTCCCCGGTAACCACATAACAATACTGGGTGCGGAGACCAGACCCACACCCAGCAGCAACCAGTACCACATACCACAATGCCGGGCATGGTGGCTCACGCCTGTAATCCCAGCACTCGGGAGGCAGAGGCAGGAGGATTGCTGTGATGTGAGTTGGAGGCTGAGCTCAGGGCCAGCCTGAACCACAAAGCGAGACCCTGTCTCAAAAAACCTAAAAAAAAAAAAAAAAAAAAAAAAGATAAAAATAATCAAATGCAACGTCTATGTACCAATTCCCCGAGATGAATGCAATTCTTATGTCTTGCAAAAATGTATTACTAATAAAAATACAAATACACTAGCAGATTTTTTCAAGTTCCATCACACAGATGATCGAATCCAGGTAAAGGACAGACGGTAGGGACAGGAAAGAGAGTGGCATGTTGGAGTTAGACTACTGGATCAGAACTCTACCCACTCACTCTTAATTTTTTTTTTTTTTTTTTTTTTTTTAGCTAAACGAATCGCTTCTTTTCTTCGGCCGAGGAGGGCAGCGAGGGAACCTATGCGGAGGAGGCGTAGCGGCTCTAGGGAACCCGGAGCCACCGAGCTCAGTTCCAGGCCACGCAAGCAGGCAAGCGCTCTGTGGCTGCCCCAGGCCTGCAGCGCGGGCCCCGCCCAAGGGAGGGGCTGACGGACAGCCGGCTCGCCCAGTCGTGTCCTGCAGAGGGGACCGGACTGACCAATGAGCGGGGGCTGGGGCGGGGCGGAGCCGCGGCGAGGCCAGGCGGAGAGCGGGTTCAGCGGCGTGCAGGCCCGCACCGCAGAGGGACCTGGCGGAGCGGCGACGATGATCGCGCCCGCCCGAGACTGGGCGGTGGTTGCAGCCTCCCACCCCAGGCGCAGGCTGTGGTCGGTGCTGATGGCAGCGCTCGGACTCAGTGAGTGAGACTCGGCCGGAGGTCGCAGGGGTCGCGAGGCCGGGGGCGAGCGGGGGCGCCGGGCGGGCGCCGAGCCGGCGGGCGGGGCGCGCGCGGCCTCCGCTGGGCCGAACCCCGGGCGGGCGGGGCGCGCAGCCGCTCTCTTCTCCCGGGACCCCCAGGCGGGGAGGGGTGCGCCGCCCCCGGGGTCTCCCGCGGCCCCTGCCTGCCTCCGCGGTGGGGTCCCTGCGGGTGGCCAGGCCCCGGGGACGCCGAACTCGAGCTAGGATCGGGCGTTCCCTACCTTCGGGAGGTGGCGGAAGGTTGCAGGTTTTCCAGTTACGGGGCCTTTGTTGGTTTGTTTCCTTGTTTCAAGCCAGCGTTTTGTTCTACCTTGTGAGATCTGTAAGGAACGTGCTGCGACCCATTCTTTTGCATCTGGTAAAAGAGGGATCCTGGAATCTCTCTTTTGTCTTATCTCTGGAGTCCGTAAGGCAGCTAGAAGAAATTTGCATTACTTCTGGGCTGGAGTGCGCAGAGCCAGGGATACGAACGAGAAGACCTGGCTTGAAAGAATTTGGCCAAATCCATGATCCCATGTCCAATGCCATGTCTAATTAGACAAGATACAGAACATTTTAAAAGCACGATTTTCCCTCAGCCAGACACCCTGACTCAAGTTTAGAGAAGAATTCTGGCTCGATTTACAGGAATCTGAGGAGTTCTTGTATGACCTCAGAGGTGGTGTCTTGCCGCAGGACTTTTTCTGTACTATTCAGATACTTGTCGCTGTCTCAGTATTTGGTTAAGTAATGGTTATACAGAGGGCCAATTCTAAGAAAACAGAATTTTTCTTTCTGTCCCTTCTGTTTTGCAAAACTTCAGTTGCTTCGCAGGATCTGATTATCAGAGTTCAGTCATTTCTTTCATAGAAAAGTCGTCTCGTGCCAAGTCTTTGGGACTAGGGAAAACAGGGAAGTTGAGTGGCTTACCGTGGTCTGACCAGGGGTTCCGGGGTGCTGTGTAGTGGAGCCAGGGAGGTGTCTGGCCCTTCGGAGTTGACAGTGGAAGATAACACCTGGTATCTAAAAGACATGATCAGAAGTGTGTTTTTCAATTGTGCGTTGTAGCTGAACAAATAAGCAGAAACCAACCTGCAGCTGCAACTAAGATTTATCAAAAATCCTTTGTACCCTGGGGAGAATTACCTGTGACGCCAGACATTGTGGAGAGGACAAGGCAATCTGTGTGATCTTAAACTCAGGGTACTAAACATAGCAGAACCGGGGAATATTTTTTCTGCTCCAAGACTGGCCTTGGATTTCTTAGCTCAAGCAGTTCTCCTGCCTCAGCCTTCACAGTGTGGCCCGAGAAGCTTGATCCCAGTAATTACTCCGCAGACATCACCTAACCAGTCAAGGAAGGACAGGCTCAGTCAGGCAGTAACCTGCAGTTCAGGGGCACAAACACCAAGATAAGTACTGTAAGAAGTCTTTCCATCCAGGTGTATGGGGCATCAACTGGACAAAGTTCAGGGGCCCCTGGGAAGGGCTGTTTGGAAGGAGTAGGCTGTGGGGAAAATGCAGAGTTAGGAATGTGGACAGCACTGCCAGTTTGGAATCAGCCCTGCCAGTAATTCAGTGGGATGGAGGTCAGTATGTGAGGTGTCAAATCACAGGTTGCTGGGTCCGACCCTCTGTAACGTAGTGGAATGTGGTTAGGATGGTGTAAGGCAGAGGCCAGAGAAACCTCAAGACGGTGTAGTAATCAGGAGGAGGGCCCGGAAGGAGGCTGTGGGGTGTGTGGAGGACAGACGCTGAGCTAGTGAGAAAGTAGCTTTGACTTCTGCAGGCTGAAAAGAGGAGGTGGGTCAGACAATCCACAGGACTGAGGTTTGGGGAGATGGGTGTAGAAGGTGGGGCCTATGCAGGTGCAGAGTGTGAGGTGGAGGAATAGGAGTGTGAGCAGAAGATATTGGTGTTTGTGGAATTTGAGGAGCTTCTGAGACATCCTGGGGGAGGTTTGGAAGACAGCTGACTAGCAGGCTCCGGAGTGAGGGGAAAGCCGGGGTGGAAATACAGATTTCAGAGTTTTATGAGACCAGGAGTGTACAGCTTGGATTCATTCCTTGGTTGATGTCCTCCAGGGTGGTGTGAAGGAATTAGCAGGGAGGTCAGAGCCCTGATGTAAATGGAACCAGAAAAGCTCTGTGAGTAGAAGAGAAAGAAACCTAGAGAGTTTGGTATTTTAAGTCAACCAGACGTGACCCTGTAAACTCAGCTTTCTGGGAGGCTGAGGCAGTAAGATCATAAATTTCAGCCTAACCTGGGCAGTTAAGTGATTTAGCAAGATCCTGTCTAAACATTTTACAAAAGGGGATGGATGGCATGGGAAGGTAACTCCGTGCAAGGTTCTGGGTTCAATCCCCAGTACCACAAAAAGAAAAAGAAAAAGAAGGAATTTAGCTCAGTGGTTCCGGTGCCTGTGTTAAAAGCGCAGGGACCCGGGTTCAATCCCCCGGTAACCACATACTATACTGGGCGTGGACGCTCATACCCAGCAGCAACCAGTACCACATCCCACAGTGCCGGGCGTGGTGGCTCACGCCTGTCGTCCCAGTACTCAGGAGGCAGAGGCAGGAGGATTGCTGTGATGTGAGTTGGAGGCTGAGCTCAGGGCCAGCCTGAACCACAAAGCGAGACCCTGTCTCAAAAAAAAAAAAATAAAATAAAATAAAAAAGAAGAAGGCGGAGAAAGCAATAGAGTGAAGTTTTAAGGAAGAGGAAATTGAGCGATGGAGAGAGATTACGTGGAATTTTCATTGACTTTGGCAGTTGAAAAGTCTTGGTAACCCCCTAGGTTGGAAGGAAGTGTACACAGTGTGTAAAGAATAAATTCAGGAATTTTTATTGCCCATTGCAATCCGAGGCTTGGCTATTCATCTCCTTGCTCAACCCAGAAAGCGAGGGTCCACGTGATTTCCTTCTGGCCTTCTCACCCATATCCATCAGTTCTGTCTCTGAAATTCACCTGACCGGGTGTGGTAGTGCACGCCTATAATCCAAACACTCTGGGAGGCTGAGGAAGAAGAGTCACAAGTTTGAGCCCAGCCCAGGCAATTTGGTGACATAGGAAGACACTTGTCTTCACAAATAAAAAAGAAGGCTAATGTATCAGTCAGTTTTTACTAGAGAAACAGATATAACGTAAGGTGTATAGATTTACATGAATTTACAAGATTGGCTCACAGTGACCATCCACAGAGTTGGATGATGAAGATCCAGTGTCCCTCTGCACACTGGAGACCAGAGGGGTTAGTTGAAAGTCTGGAGCTCACTGCTGTACCTTGTGTGAGCCCACGGCCGGAGGCAGATGGCCTGCGCTGGAAGGCTGGAGAGTCTACATCACAAGGCTAAAGGGCCCGAGGTGGCCGCGGGCAGGTGTCGCCCAAGGGGAAGGTGGCAGCTGCTCCAGGGGCAGAAGCCGCCGTGCCCTGCCCTTCCTCATTTCCCCTTGCTGTGGAATTGCTGAGCTGCTCTAGCGGAGCTTCTCTTTTTTTTTAGGTTTTTTTGAGACAGGGTCTCGCTTTGTGGTTCAGGCTGGCCCTGAGCTCAGCCTCCAACTCACATCACAGCAATCCTCCTGCCTCTGCCTCCCTAGTGCTGGGATTACAGGCATGAGCCACCACGCCCGGCATTGTGATGTGTGGTACTGGTTGCTGCTGGGTATGAGCCTCCACGCCCAGTATTGTTATGTGGTTACCGGGGAATCGAACCTGGGTCCTTGCGCTTGCAAGACAGGCGCCGGAACCACTGAGCTAACTCCCCGGCCCTAGCGGAGCTTCTCTTAATCAGATTTCTCCAGTGGACACCTCTGTCACAGCTGGGGATGTGTGAAGGCCCCAGGTTCAATCTTCGGTGCCACGTAAATAAACAACACGAAAATAAAGTACACCTGATAAGATTTTCCCGTCTCCCCAGTCCTAGCATTTTCTTCCAAGTTGCCATCATTTCTTGCCTGTTTGCCTGATGACCTGCCAGTTTGTCTGCCCATTTCCGCTCTTGGCTCTTCTCAATCCATTTTCATACAGCTGTAGGAATGACTTTGCTAAGATACAAATCAGATCATGTTGCTTCCCACTGCACCTGGAATGAAATCCGGACTTCTCCCCCTGGCCTTACAAGCCCTACGTGGTCGGGCTCCTGCCGCTGAGCCGCTGCGGCTTCCTTGTGTCTTTGGTTGCCTTGCTGTTGCATCCGAGCCGTCTCTGCTCTCGGACGCCCATGAGAGCGTCACCCCAGGGCCTTCGCGCTTCCTCTTCCTGATGCTCTGTGTGCTCTTCCCGACAGCTGCGCAGGCCCCATTCGTTTCTGTCACCAGAGTCTCAACACGATGATGTGTCAGCGTAAGTGTCCCTTCAGGACCACCCCATCTCAGGCGGGTTACAATTGACCGGCCTTTTGTTTATTTCCTTTTGGTGATTTTCAGCCATTTCCTCCGTCCGAGTCCGGGCACGGGGCCTGTGTGTGCACGTGCGCCTCACGCTTAGCACTTGGAGGTGACGCTCAGCGGCGGGAGGCGCGGAGCTGACAGCAGTTTGCTGTGCAGAATCAGGAGTTAGTGTGGCATTTAGTGAGGACTCAGTACATATTTTTTGAAAGATCCTTATTCCAACTGTGCTTTCATGCACCGTCTGATTATTTTCACTCTTTAATTACCATTTTGGAATTCTTCAGCGATGTAAAAAAAAGTATGGGTTTTTTTGGCCTTTTAACTTTTTATTTTAAGACATGATCATGCTAAGTGGACCAGGCTGAGCTGGAACTTGTCATCCTTTTGCCTCTGCCTGCCAGGCTGCTACGATTATAGGCATGTACCCGTGAATTGACATTCACAGGCTACTTTAAACACCCTGATTTTCGGCTGGGGATTTAGTTCAGTGTTTCTGGCGCCTGCCTCGCCAGCACATAGGACACAGGTCATGAATTCTGTCCCTGGTACAAAAAAAAAAAAAAACCCACGATTTTGAAATTACTAGTTATTAATTAAAATTATTTTATCATATTTGTGCACCTAAGTGTTTCATAAATAAGAATTTTTCTGTTTTCTTTTCGTGTTTGCTGACCAAATTTAGACTTGAGACATATATACATTAACTGTTAATTTATTTGGTTGATTGGTGGGTGAGACAGGGTCTCACTTTGTAGTGTAGCTTGGCCTTAAACTCACTATGTCACCCAGGCTGCCCTTCAACTAATGGCGATCCTCCTGACTCAGCCTTCTGAGTACTGTTCTTGTAGACATATGCCATCCCACCTGGCTTAGATTTGAGACTTTAGGTTGTGGTTGAAATCCCAAACCTTGTTACCATTTTCCTTAGATTTCAGTGGTTTTACATGACCAGGAGTTAAAACTTGGCTTCCTGAGGTCGTCAAGGGACTGGGGAATGTAGCTCACTGGTAAGCTCACTTGCCATGTGAGAAATCTCAGCTTCAATCTCCAGCACTGCAAAAACCCAAATGAACTTATATCTTTAAAATATGACGACCAGGTATTTAGTTCAGTGGTTCCGGCATCTGCCTGGCAAGCATAGGGTCCCAAGTTCAGCCCCCAGTACCACACATCACAGTGCTAGGCATGGTGGCTCACACCCGTAATCCTAGCGCTTAGGAGGCAGAGGCAGGAGGATTGCTGTGAGTTCAAGGCTGGCCTGGGCCACATAGGGAGTTCAGGGCCAGCCTGAACTACAAAGCGAGACCGTCTCAAAAGAGAAGAAATTAGCATACTATTCACACACACATATAATTATATTTCTGCCACATGTTTTTAACCCAACTCCAAAATAATCACTAGGCCCAGATGGCACCTTCAAAAAAGAAGAGATAAAAGACAAATTTAAGAGAAATACAGCTGTGTAAAATGTATATGGGGCTAGGATGTAACTTATGGTGCAGCCACCTGCCTGGCAGGTGCAGAGGCCTGAGTTTGAGCCCCAATTACTAAAAAAAAAAAAATGAATGCCAGTTTATTTTCATAAGCACATTGTTTATATATTCAATTAAATGAACACCTACTGGATACCAGACAGTGTTTTATGTACAGTACCGCAGGGAGCTTCAATCTTGCGGGAAGTGGCAGACAGGATGTACGTCCTCAAAGAAATACTGCACACCAAGAGGTAGGTCACATCCCTGAGTCACTGCTTTTAAGAACGTATGATTCATCTACTGTGAAAATTTGCAGTAAATTTTTAAAACCGCAGAACACTTACTTGTATTAGAATATTTTTGAGGTGTATGAAAGATACTCTGTAGGATCTCTTGAGTTTTGAAAATGTGATTTAATTAAGGGAAGCAGCTTTGCAGAATTGCTGCCCCCTCCCTTCCATCTAGTCAGTGCTTATCAGCCTGCTGTGTTTCTCTCTCGTTCCTGTCCCTCCAAGCTGGGGCTGTTTTTTCAGCCACAGTACACTTCTGGATGAGCAGAGCTCTCTTGAGTGAGGCTAAGGAGTTCTACGTTGCATCTTTGAATTCTCCATGGAAGACCTGCCTCTCACCTGGACCTCTGCCTTGGCAAGACCATAGATGTTATTTCAAATGGGAGAGTAAAATGGTTTGCTTTGCCACAGAATTGTTACACATTAGTTTAGTCCCCATCATATCCCCCACCTCAAAGGAATTGAATTATTTGAAGAACTAGAAGCATTTCTCTGAGGGCTCAAGTATCATGTGGCTCTGATTCATGGTTCCCAAGGCTGAGGATACGAAACGTCCATAGATTTTGAGTGATACCCCTTTTTTTCCTTTTCCTCCTGTACTTTGCCGAGAGCTTGACATTAATGATGCCCCAGAGTCCAGCCAGAAGTCCTTGGGATTTTGACTGCAGCAGGAGGGCAGAGGTTAGTTGATTTTGAAACCATTCATTGTGCCTAAATTGAGAAATTATAGTTTTTCTCCTGGGACCTTTATATTTTTACTCTTAAACTCTTGTATTTATTTTCCCTTTGAATGCATGAAACTGCTATAATTTTTTATCTTCTGGTAATTTTTTCCCCTGGTCCCAGTAGACTTTTTGCTAGGATGATTTCACTGATATATCATAATTCCGTAATTGGGTCTTTTTTTTTTTTTTTTCCTTACAAACTCAAGTCGTTTTTGAAACTTGTGACACTTTGTGGCAGCTCCGGCCCATTGTCAATGTATGTAACTTGAGTAGTTTTCTAGCAGTGGTGATTCATTGTAATCGATTTTTAGGTATCTGATTGAGATTAGAAATGTGGTTTATCTTTGCCAGTCTTATCAGTTAAAATCAGATAAAATCACCCCATAGAATGAAATCTAAAACTTCAGCTTTCTTCCCGGTCAAACATAGATGTGCTGGTGCATACCTGTTCTCCCTGTGCTTGGCAGTCTGAGGTAGGAGATCTCGAGCTCGGGGCTAGCCTAGATCGCACAGTAAGACCCTGTCTCAACAAGCACAACATATAACAAACACCGTGATGAACCTGAAAGGAACGTTTTTCGTACTTTGTACCCTAGAGAAAGTGAGTCCAGTTAGGAGAAGAGGGATTTCTAGGCAGAGCTGCTGATGAGAAGCAGTCTCTCCGTGTTTCAATAGAAGTCTGCTGTACTTACCTGCAGTTCCAAAATTTCTGAACACCTAAAGTTTTTTCCTACGTTTGATTCAGAGTTTCTGGCCGTGAAATTCAGCCTGAAATAACGAGACTGACATGAGTCTGCTTGGTTTATGACCCATGTGTTTCCTCCCAGAATGCAGCTGTGTTTGGTGGTGACGCGCTGACCTCTGCCCGGCTGGGAGTGTTACACAACACAGTGTGGGTGTTGTGTTAGTTTTCTAAAATCTGAAAAATTTTCTATTGTGAAACTCATTTGGCCTCCAGGGTTTTTTTTTTTTTTTTTTAATTTGCTTGTTGACCTGTGTCGTATTTTACATATGAAATTTTCTTCTACTCTTGTAAAAACCACAAAGTATATTTCAGTTCTTTTCTTCCCTCTGCAGAACTGGGATTGAACCCAGCGCCTCTCATGCCTTAGGGAACTGCTTTGTCCTTAAGCTACATCCCAGCGTCTTTTATTTCACTAAACTGTGCAGGCAGACCTCCATCTCGAAGTCCTCCTGTCTCAGCTTCCTGAGTACCTGAGATTACAGGCGCTTGCCCAACTTTATTGTATTTCATGAAATATTTTCATACGTAAAGCTGGCGGGCTTTCCACTTCCGGTCCTTTATTCAGATTTTTTTTCTTAATTTGTGCTCGTTTTTGACCCAGCCTCCGTCTTGCCCAGGGGGTTGGGACTGTCTGTTGGCTCAGGTCTGGGAACTGATTGAAAGGCATTCGTTTTTATGTTTTGCTTTGTTTTGTTGTGGGGCAAGGGCTAGGGAGCACTTTGCTCCACGTTTTAGCCAGCAAACCAAACTGTTAGAGCCCTCTAACTTCCCAGTCTCTTTCCAGCTCCCCTGGGGCGAAACCTGGGAGGCAGAGTATCTGTGTATTGGGCCCCTGTCACACTCCACCTCACCCGAGTGTGCATTCCCTCTACCCTGCTCCTGCGCCCTTCATATCCATCCACGCAGGCTCCCCGTATTTCTGCCTGTGTACGCTGCAACACAGGTAATACTTTTGGACTTTGGGACTGAGTCTGTTCCTGGTTCAGAGCACCAGGGATATGGGGAGGTAGGTGCTCAGGGGAGGCCATTACATTGACCTCAGGCAAAGCAGGATTAATTTCAGAAAGGAAGATAGTGGCTGATTCCCCTGCAAAGATGATTCGTCAGAATTTAGGGGTTCATTGTCTACAGATTCTTCCATGTCCTCATTTCACTTGGGGTCCCCTTCTGTCCCAGTCACTAAATGTACTACTTGAGTTGATACCCTGTGAGACTGAGAGGTGAATTTGTGCTGTAGTCCAGCCACTTGCAGGATGAGATTCTGGGCGTGAGCTTTAGTAATCGCAGCTCTGTTACTAAAGGATCTCTTTTAGGGCAGATATGAGTTTCTGATCAGTAATACAATTTTTTTTTTTTTTTTGAAACAAGGTCTTGCTATGTAGTTCAGGCTGGCCTCGAACTCACGACAGCCCCCTGCCTCAGCCTCCCGACTCACGGGATCGCGGGCATATGCTACCATTCCTGGCAGTAGTACAGTTCTTGAGCTGGGATTTTAGTCCCTGAGTTTATCCTTCCTTTTCTTTCCTCACATTGTCCAGGGTCAGAAGCGATCAGCCAGTTTCAGTATACTCGTAGTTTGTGGAAAAATGTTCAGAGATAATCATGAAAAATGCTTACCCAGCATAGTGTTAGTAAATCCTTTAGAGCTTTCAGTGATAACGAATAACCTGCTGGGGCGCCTGTGCCACAGGTTCATCACCGCTGACGTAGCTCCTTGTCTTTTTTAAGAAATTGATCCACAAGTATCCAGGGGTGACACCTGGTGTGTGTCTCTATTATGCCGTATTATGTCGTGGACTATCGGTACACTCTACTACAGGAAACAGACTCATCTGATCTGATGAGAGTCGATTCCAGAAACCCCAGCGTCAGCCAGAAAACACTCTGAGGTTCCGTTCTGGGACCTGTGTGGCACCAAAGTCTTTCTTAGGAAGAAACAGAAAAGGTGTGTGTGTTGGTGTGTGCGTGTGTGTCACAGAGAAGGGAGAGGGGAAGGCTGGTTTTAAGGAATTGACTTAGAAAATTTGGAGGCTTGCAAGGTAGAATGGCAGGCTGAAGCCAAAGAACAGTTGAAGTTTGAGGCCAGGGGAGTCTCTGGCACAATTTCTTCTTTCTTGGGGAAAGTCTTTGTTATATTAAGACTTCCCATACTATAGAAAGTAATCTGTTTACTCTGAGCCTATGAGTTTCAGTGATAGCTTTGTTCACAACAAACTTTCACAGAAACAGCCAGAATAACTCGGAACCAAATATCCAGGCACTATCACCTAGCCAAGTTGACGTGTAAAATGAAACATCGTGCCAAAGAGAAGATGACCAGAAGTGTAGGTGTGAGTTGTCGGTTTCTTGTGACCTTAGTCTTAGCTTTCGCTGTCTCTGCCTTAGCACTTCCTCTTCATCCTTGTGTGATTCAGCTTCCTGTTCTTGTGAAAATGCCCCTGGAGTTAATATGGGATGGAGTGGGGTGGGGTATCTTGGCTTATGGTTTCAGAGGCTGCAGGCCATGATTGTTTCCGGCCAGTGGTAGCCCAGGGCATCATGGGAGAGCATGTGCTGGAACAGAACTGCTCTCCTCCTGGCAGTCAGGAAGAAAAAAGAGAGATAGGAAGAGGCTAGGGAGCCAGTGTCTTCCCCAAGGCCGCCCTCAGCGACCTGACCTCCTCCCACTAGTGCCCACTATGTAAAGGTTCCGCTCCCTCCCAATGGAGGTGTGAGCTGGGGACCCGGCCAATAAGCTCATGCCTCTGGGGATGTTCCAGATCCAAATTCATCTCGGTGTAACTCAGTGCCGTCTGACTTATGCCTTTATTAAAGACCGTTGGATGTTGCCACACACCAGCTAAGGTGTTTCGGGTCTCACCCTCTGGACCTCTTTGCCTTCCTTGTTGGTTGCTTTGACCTTGTTTCCTTGGCCTTTGACGTGGCTAATTCTCTCTCCGGGTTCCCTGCCCAACCGCACCGCCAGTGTTCCTTAGGTTCTGTTTTCAGCCCTCTGCTGGTCCCACCCTGTAATCGTTTTTGGTGATCCTGTCTGGTTTGGGCATCTCCTTTGTGCTTGTTTTACCACACTGCTTGTCTGGCAGACGCAGACATTTGGTAAGGACTCGCTGCATAAACAGTGACTGTCACACACTGCCGTGCTCTGACCCGCAGACTCTTACGAGTTGATCACCACTCGCTGTAGCACACGTGTTCGTCACTGTATTTGTTGACCCGATACCCAGCAGCAACAGATTAAAGGAGAGAAGGTTTGTTTTGGCTCATGTCTTTTTAGATGATTCAGTTTATTGTCGTGACAGTTGCGGGGCAGAAGTGCCATGGGGGGAGAGTCGGGGGGAGGAAAGCTGCTCACACCGTGGTGGCCGGAAGCAGACAGAGAAAGGAATGTCTGGGAGGGAGGACACCCTTGTAGCTCAGTGGCACTGCACCTGCCCACACTGCAGCTCCTGCTCAGAGCCCTCTCCCTAGCACACCACAGAACCTCTGAGGGTGTGCTGGTCCTTCTCTGGGGCGCCCCTCCTCTCTGCCCTTGGCTTTGCACACCACACCGTGAGCTTTTTTCTTCTCCCCACCCTCCTCCTTCCCTGGCTGCAATAGACTGAGGCTCCTGCACAGTCCTGGCTCCCATCTTTGTAGTTGATGGCATCTGCCTCGGCTTTAAATGGCACTTTTGTGCCCGTGATGCCCACAGTCTGTGCAGTGCAGAGGTCTCCCCTCAGACTTGCGTCTCCAAGTGCCTTCTGCGCCCTGGTCTCAGGGTTCATGGAGGATCAAACTTAGCATTTCCAAAAACTCAGGTTGTTTCTCTCCAGTTAAATCTCAAGCTCTGAAAGCACCTCACCCAGTTGCTGAAGGGATCCAGGTGCTACATCTGGACTCAGCCTTTTTCTTTACTGCCGTGTCCGTTCTGTGTGCTGGAAAAGCTGTCGATAGTCTCTACCTTGCCTTCTCTCCAGTGCAGGTCCCCACTGCTCCGCAAGGCCCTGGACCTGCCACAGTGGCAGTCCTCCCTCTCTACCTCTAATTTTAAATTTCATTTTGATTTGAGATAGGGTCTCACTGTGTTGCCCCAGTTGGCTTTGGTCTCCTGGGGCTCAAGTGATCTTGCTGCCTCGCCTGCCCAAGAAACTGGGAAGGAGGCGATCGAAGAGCACAGAGAGGGTAAAAGACAGGTCAACTCTGAACCTGTTACTCATTAAAAGTGTACAGTAATTTGTATTTTCTTTGGAGACAGGGCCTTAAAAGCAGGCTTTGGTAAAAAAACAAAAACAAAAACCATAGCTCTACAAGTGCTCGGTAGGTGACTCAAAGGAAGCCACGCAACCTTATTGTAAATTTGCATCTCTCTAGTGGCCACAATGTTGGGCATTTTTTCATGTGTTTATTGGCCACTTGTACTTGAGAGAAATTTTTGTCTATTTCAGTTAACCATTTTTTGATCAGGTCTTCTATCTAGAGAGGTCTATTGTTTGGAGTTCTTTATGTAGTGTAGATATCAGCCTTCTGTCTGAAGCATAAGTGACAACATTGTTTTTCCAGTTTTGTAGGTTGTCTTTTCCCTGTCATGGTTGTTTCCTTTTTAATTGGATGTGATCCATTTTGTTGACTTGCTACTAATGCTGTGCAGTTTGAGTTCATTCAGAAAGTCTTGCCCACAGTTGAGCTATCTATTTTACCTTCCAGCAGATTGTTTCTATTTTTATGTTGAGATTTTTGATCCACTTTGATTTTGCTTTAGTACATAGTGGCAGATACACATTGAGCATATGGATAGCCAGTTTTCTCAGCACCATTTGTTAAAGAGACTTCCTTTCCTCCACTGTAAGTTTTTTTGGCCTCTTTTCCAAAGATCAGGCCGCTGAACCTCCTCGGAGTTGTTTGTGCATCCTCTGTTCTGCTCCCCTGACCCACATATCTGTTTTTGCCAGTACCGTGATATTTTCATCACTATAGCTTGGTAGTGTAATGTGAAGTTAGAAGCTGTGATTCTTCCCATCTTGATCTTGTTGCCTAGAATTACTTTTGTATTTTAGGTCTCTTCTAATTCCATATGTTTTGAGATTGTTTTCTCTACTCCTGTGAGGAATGCTATTGGCATGTTTTTTTTTTAGACAGGATCTCAATTTGTAGTTCAGGCTGGCCTTGACCACAGCCTCAAATTCATATCACAGCAATCCTCCTGCCTCTGCCTCCCCAGTGCTGGGCTTACAGGCGTGAGCCACCACGCCCGGCACTGTGGTATGTGGTGCTGATTGCTGCTGGGCGTGGGTCTCCACGCCCAGTATTGTATGTGGTTACCA
Organism: Petromus typicus; assembly: GCA_004026965.1. Taxonomy (NCBI): domain Eukaryota; kingdom Metazoa; phylum Chordata; class Mammalia; order Rodentia; family Petromuridae; genus Petromus; species Petromus typicus. The sequence continues at coordinate 1,848 of PVIR01035470.1, read as the reverse complement.
GGAATCCAGACAGGCGCTGGAACCACTGAGCTAAATCGCAGGCCCTGCTATTAGCATTTTGATTGTAATTGTACTAAATGTGTACATCAGAAGATGTCCAGAGGATCCAACCTCTTGGATCAGTTTGGTGGCCATTTCCACTATATTGGTTCTGCCTTTCTGGAACAGGGGCTGTCTTTCCACATTCTGTCCTCTTTGATGTCCTTTTTTCAGAGTACTACTGCAAGTTTTCTTTGTAGAACTCTTTTACTTCCTTGGTTAGGTTAACAAAACCCTAGATCCCTAGTTTTTCTTTTTGTCAGGGTCTCACTTCTGTAGTTCAGGCTGACCCTGAGTTCACTATGTAGCCCAGGCAAGCCTCGAACTCACAGTAGTCCTCTTGCGTTAGGCTCCTGAATGCTGACAGGCTAGAGCCACCATGCCCGTTTGTGGTTACCAGGGATCAAACTCCGGACCTTGCGCTTGCAAGGCAGACACTGGAACCACTGAGCTAAATCCTTGGCCCCAATATCTAGTTTTTCTTGATGCTATTATGAAACATACCTTTTCTTTAATTTTTTTCTTGCTGAGTTTACTATTGGTGTACAGGAACACTGTTGATTTTTGTGTATTGACTTTGTAGTTGTGCTGTGCTACTAAATTTGGTTATTAATTCTAGGACTCTCCTGGTGACTTTTTTATTTTTTGAGACAGAGTCTTGCTTTGTAGTTCAGGCTAGCCCTGAGCTCAGCCTCAAATTCACTTCACAGCAATCCTCCTGCCTCTGCCTTCCGAGTGCTGGGATTACAGGCGTGAGCCACCACGCCCGGCACTGTGGTATGTGGTACTGATTGCTGCTGGGCGTGAGTCTCCACGCCCAGTGTTGTTATGTGGTTACCAGGGGATTGAACCTGGGTCCTTGCACAAGTAAGACAGGTGCTGGCACCAACTGAGCAAAGTCCCCGGCCCCTGGTGAGATATTTTAGGTCTTCTATGTATACAGGATCATATCATGTGCCAGTAATAAAAATTCAACTTTGGCATTTTTTTTTCCCTCTTGCCTAAGTGCTCTAGCTAATGTCTTAGGAATTATATTGAAAATAATGGTATCCAAAATGACTTTGAAAGTACGGCACACCTTCCTTTTTCATTTTATTATCTTGAGGGTATTGGCATTCCCTAAAGTTCTTCTAGATTCAGCAGAACCCATCCTGGGCCTGGGCTTTTCTTAGTTGGTAGGTTTCTTAAAATTCTTTATTCTCATTGCCTGATATTGAATTATGCAGGGGTTTTATATTTTCTTTGATAGTTCATATATATCTAGGGATTTATCTATTTCTTCTCTGTTCTATATTTTATTAGAGCACAGATTTTCCAAGTAGTTACTAATCGTCTTCTGGATTTTGGCAGAGTCCAGGTGACATTACCGTTTTAATTTCTAATCACATCAGTTGGAGTCTTTTCTTGCCTTTTTTTAGGTAAACTTGGCTGGGGATTTGTCTGTTTGCTTATTTTTCCAAAGAACCAGGTCTTTGTTTTATTGATTCCTTGTATTTTGTTTTTATTCTCAATTTCATTGATCTCTGCTGTGATCTTTGCAATTTCCTTCCTTGTATTGTCTTTGGATTTGGATTGTTCTTGCCTTTTAGGACCTCAAGGTTTGTCATCAGGTCGTTCATTTGAGCTGTCTGTTTTGCTGATGTTGGTGCTCACAGCTGTACGCTTCCCTGGTTTGGTGTGTTGTAGTGACACTGTCCTTTGATTCTAGGAATTAGTTTCTGCCTTGATTGTTTTCAGTGACCCATTGATTACTCAAAAAAGTGTTGTTTTGTTTCCATGTGTTTGCATAATTTCTGATTTTTTTTTTTT
>PVIR01035469.1:0-16445 GCA_004026965.1 Petromus typicus | reverse complement strand
ACAATCCTCCTGCCTCTGCCTCCCGAGTGCTGGGATTACAGGCGTGAGCCACCACGCCCGGCACTGTGGTATGTGGTACTGGTTGCTGCTGGGTGTGGGTCTCCACACCCAGTATTGTTATATGGTTACCGGGGAATCGAACCCGTGTCCTTGCGCTTGCGAGACAGGCGCCGGAACCACTGAGCTAACTCCCCGGCCCTGTCTCTGATATTTTTGAGGAGCACTATGGATCAAACTCAGGACCTTGTGCTTGCCAAGCATGTGCAGCCCTACTGACCTAAATCCCTGGCCCCTATGTCCCTGATTTTTAAAGAGATTCAATAATATTCTGACCTTTGTTAATTCTTTTTTTTTTTTTTTGAGACAGGGTTTTGCTTTGTAGTTCAGGCTGGCGCTGAGCTCAGCCTCAAACTCACATCACAGCAATCCTCCTGCCTCTGCCTCCCAAGTGCTGGGATTACAGGTGTGAGCCACCATGCTGGCACTGTGGTATGTGGTACTGATTGCTGCTGGGCGTGAGTCTCCATGCCCAGGACTGTTGTATGTGGTTATCAGGGATCGAACCCGGGCCCTTGCACTTGCAAGACAGGTGCCGGAACCACTAAGCTAAATCCCCGGCCCCTGACTTCGTTAATTCTTCAGTGTTGCTCTAATCACAAAAATCTAACATGCAAGGGTGACTGAAATATAAAGTGAATGTTTAAAATGTTAAAAATTATTACAGTTAAAGAAACTCTGCCATTAATCCCCTCAAAATACTTCCCCTCATTTTAAACACTTACTATATTGTCCTTGTCACTTCCCAAAACAGTTCTGGATTCATTCTTTTGTGCCCCTACAAGGCATGATCAGATATACAGGGAATGCTGCTGTTGAATATCATCACCATACATTGGGGCTTATAAAGTGTTATCATCTATCTTCTTCCACCTTCTCCACCAGATCTGGCACTTTGACTTTGTGCCTTCTGACTCTTCACCCAAATCAAAATGACATTTTGAATGGATTTTAGACAGTGAGGAAGCCAGAATAGCACAACTAAAGACACTGATAGAAGAGGACTTCCGGAACTACTCTAGAAAGTGGTAAGAAGGATGGGATAAGTGTATTTGAAATGAGGCGGGGTATCTTGGTGGTAACACTTGGTCATGTGTCTTTTACTGTAATACAATTTTTAAATAATTAAATATTCACTATATATTGTGATCATTCCATGCGACTTCTTATCTTTTTTTCCTGATTTGTAGAATGTAGTTAAATCACTTCTAATGATTAACCTGCAGTTAACTACTCATTGCAGATGATACATCATTTTTAAATTGAATACTTTGTTGGTACATTTTATATACACATTATGATCACACTCAACATTGGGAATGATACATTTTTTGCATGTGTCAAGTTTTTTTTTTGCACGCATAATTTAAAAACTTTTATGTTTTAATAGGTCACATATTTATATCATTTGAACATCCAAACAAGAAAGTTGAGATTCTACTTCCTGCCTTTTCTCGACAGGATTCGTCTTACCAAGTTTCTTGTGTCATTCAAATATTTTAGTGCATACAAGTTATGTAGCTATATTGTTATTTCTTTTCTTTTTTCAGTTTTAAATATAGTATGTTTCTCCATCTTACTCTTTTTTCACTTAGCCATGTGTCTTGCAGTATGCATTTTAGTACATAAGAGTTTAACAAAACTTCTAACCAAGTATCGAAGTTCTCTCGTATTTCTTACATGTATCCTAAATTTGCTGACAAGGGTCCGTTGGATGGATGACCAGGTCTTTTGGAGTTTCTACGACTGTAAGAAGCTTTAGTACATGATTTACAAATAACTGAGGCCCCAAAATCCCAGACATGAAAGTGCCTTGAGGTCACCATAAATATTGAGAAATTCTTTTTATAAAAGGACATAGCTGGATCCACACATTTTCTAACCAGTAGTGAAAGAGACAACAGTGATTATTGATCTTGTTCTTTGTATTTGTCTTGAGTGAATCTTATCTGGCTGAACAGTAATCAGAGGTAGAGTTTTAATAATGTAATTTTATTATTTTTGGTTTTTGGATCAAGTAACTATCTTGCCTGTTCAAAAAATACAGTTTCAAAACAAAACAAGTTAGGTGGTGATCTCAGTCTTCTCTGCTTAGTAAGGTGTTTTTGCCAGTTTACTAGGTGTTATTTTAATTTGCATTATTTTCTTATGATAGTATATTTTTTAATAATTTAAGGTCTTCATTGATGTAATAGAAGTTTGAAATGTTTCTTCCTTTAATGGATTTGTGACTTTTTGAGTCTTGTTTAAAAAGCTTTCTCACACCCAATGTAACAAAGATAATATCTTCTAATTGCTTATGATTTGGGCTTTTACAGTTTCTTTGTAATTGTTTCAAAACCTTACCTTCCTTCCTAATTGGCATTGACTTTCCTTCTCATGCAACAAGTTTATTTTCCCTGAATACATTTCTTTGAGTGCTGCCGTCAAAGAGTATAATTAATTAATCATCACTAAGTGGTTTGGCTGGGTTAACAAATGAAGTACGTGAAAATTTATTTTGAAGGTGTGTGTGTGTGTGTGTGTGTGTGTGTGTGTGTACAAAGTTTATGAGACAATTCTGCTATTGAATTTTACTTTTCTTTATTATTCTGACTGTGGTTAAGAGTGTGGTGGTAAGAGTTGAGCCTGGTAATTATAGCTTATGTTACATTAGCATGTATTGTATTAGCATAAGTCATATTGGTGTACATTGTATTTTGTTGCTCAGCTAGAGTGTCCCTGCACTGGAAAGAGATGCTCTGCCATCTGGTAACAGAATACACTCTGCTGTGTCTAAAGCTTGACTCTCAGAGGCTGCTCTGCTCTGTTCTCTTCTTAGACACGGTGAAGCTGACCTGTGAGCACAACGTCACCTTCTGGCAGTGCCAGGGGCTCTGGGAAAAGCTGTACCATTATGAAGACATCATTCAGCATCACAGGGCTGCAGTGAGCTGGGGAGCAAAACCAAGAGGGTGCACACAACTCTGGACTCACTCTCTCAGTTTTGCTTTTGCTGGACATGCAACCGTGGGGGATACGTGTACGTGACCGTGGCTGTGGCCCAGTGAAGTTCTCTTTATACACACCAAAAAATTACATCTTTCATACTTTTCATGTCATGAAACTCTTTTTTTTTGCAATTGATTTTTAAGAAGTAGTTTGAAAACCTACACTTAAGCTATCATGTAATTTTAACTAGTCTAGAACGTCAGACATTTGCCTAGAGCAAATATTAATACCCCACAGAACAGCATGATTGGTCTTTCTTTGTTTTTCTCCTTTTTACTATGAAATGTCAGCTGTGTATCCAAAGTAAAACTCAGACATTTACTGTTCTCCAGGGCTGAGTGGATGGACAGCAATGCACTCTTGGTGTGATCATTTTGAGTAAATAATTGATAGAAGAGCATATGTCTTAGCTGGTATTTGGGGAAATACCCTCCATAGTCTATTTTCAGGATGGTTAAAAAGCTGAATGAATGTAAGTAATTCCAAGCAAGGGAAGTTTAAAGCTAAAATTCAGATGCTGGACGTGTGGAGCACGGTTAGGGACGTCACGGGTCTTTTGAAAGAGAGATATTTAGGCTGTGGTGTCCAGACCCAGATGTCCCAGTAACATTTTTTCACAACTCCCTTTTCAGCCCAAAGTTTACCAGTCCCCCCTCTCACCCATCTCTGTGGCCCAGAGTCAAAAGACCTTGGTGGACACCAGGGACTGTGGGTCTGGAGGTTGCAACAGCTGCTCCCGCACAAGAGGAGATGCCCGAAGGAGAGGTACTGTGCTTGTGAAGGGTTTCCCTGTCTCCAGTTCCTGGGCCTTGGGCTTCCTTGTGACTGACTGACTGGGCAATGGGCCCTGTCCCAGAAAGCACTCACTTTGCTGCTGGCTGGCTGTGGCTGAGGTAAAAGGCTTTGTGGCAGGCCTCCGTGATCTCTCCCTTGTGTATTCGTTCTTGGTGTCTCGTTTGGGTGTGCTGTTTACTATCTCTGAACTTGTTTTGCCCAGATTTTTCTCCTTTCTTAATCTTTTCAATCATCTGTGACTTATGAGTAATTAAGTACGTGAATGGCTTGGTCTGTTTTTCCTTAAAGGTGTCCAAGTGTGGTTTTTTGCTGTCTGTGGAGTGTTTGATGTCTGAGCATTCCCTTCAACCTCTTGCTAACAAACATTCTCATTCTGATGCCAGTAAGCCAGATCATGAGGAAAGCCTTCTGTGAGTTTGCACTGATTTCAGGGATGCCTTCTTCCTGGCTTGTTGCTTTGCCTGCAGCAAGCACCTGACCGTGCAGCAGCCAGGCTTCGTGAGGCCAGCCATGAGCCGTGTAGCTGAGTGCAGGGCCTCCTCCCTGCATGTCGCTGCCAGGCTCCTGCTCCCTAATATCCTTGGTGAGACAGGAGGATAGTCACTGGGAAGCAGAGCTTTCTGTAGTGTGTTCTGTGTAGAAAGGCTGTTAATTTTCAGCTGAACTGACAACACAGATGTCCTCATCATGGGATGCTATCATGACAGCGCTGTCTCTTGTCTTGGAGCAGGAGGGAGGCCAAGGCTGGTCATGAGATTTAGACCCACATCCCCTGAAATCAAAGGATTCCACACTGCTGTTGGTAGTTGAGTCAGTTCTGGGAGATTGTCAAAGATGGTTGATTTTTTTTAAACCAACACACACACAAGTATGTGGACACACATACACCTACACACACTCCCGTGTAATAAAAGGGGTGGATACTGACATGGTATAGAAATGTACAAAAGTTCGTGCAACCTTCATTTGAAATGCACTGAGAAATTTTAAATGGAGAAAGCACTTGAGTTACTCTCTTCTCACTCTGTGTGTGTGTGTGTGTGTGTGTGTGTGTGTGTGTGTGTATGTGTATGTGTTTCAGAGGGTATGGTACTAAATGGATTCCATCATAAACAATGATTTTTCTGCTTTGCGCTGCACATAATCCCACCACTAGCTCTTAAAGTTATACCTAGGATATGAGACCAAAAGCCCCAGCACATGCCATTATTCAATCCCCTGCATTAGCAGGTAAGGAAATAAGGTGTTTACCAAGGACCCAGTTTGAAGCAAGGCTAAGCTGAAAGCTAGGTTCCCTGTGTTCCCATACTCTTCTCACCCCAGGGACTGACATCGCGGCCTATGTCTCCACTTTACACATGCAAACACACACACTCATACAAGCACACACACAATCATGTATACAGTGAATCTTTTGGAAGGAAAGGGAACGTGAATGGTGAGGAATCCTGGAGTCAGTTCGGGATCTCTTTCTGGATCCAAATGCCATCATTTCCTGCTCCCAGTCCTGGCTATCTTGCAACTCCTTCGTCTTCTGCAGGGTCATTTCTACATGAAGTTTATGTTGCTGAAACTAATGTTCAATCCTAAGAAACAGTTCAGTCAGCCTCAAATGAAATAAAAGGGCAGAAGTTTTCCTGGAGAATTTTTTTTAAAAAACTCTATGATTTATTAAGTTTATTGGTACATTGCAGGTATACATTATGATCACATTCATCATTGGGAATTTGTACCTATGCATGAGGTAACTTGGGTCTTACCTTTCCCCATTTTCCTGCCCTCCCTTCAACCCCTTCAATTCTCCCTATTTACAAAAGGCTTGTTGCCATTTTTTCCTTCTTTTCTTACTTTTTCTTTCCTTCCCCCAGCCTCCTCCCTCGTTTCTCTTCTCCCTTGAGAAGAGAAACTCCTTTGGAGTTTTATTCTCGGAGTTGCTGGCTGAAGGTGTCTATTACTGTACTTCCTCTGCTTTACACTGTGGGAAAGGCGATTCCTCACAAATGTGGGGCCTAAAGCAGCAGAAAAGTAAAATAAAAATACCAACCAAGCCCAAATTGGAGATGACAACAGAAATGTCAGGCATCCAGAACCAGCCCATTCTAACCCATAATTGTATCAATTTCATTCTTTCCCAGCCAGGAAAAACTCTATACATCATGTGGCCTGTTGGACTTCACCATGGTAAAGGGGACTATGGGGTGAGGTCTGGGCACGTATATTGCCCCTGGGCTGACACAGCTTCTAAGCTCTCCCAGCAAGCAGAGAACAAGGTGGAGAAAAAGTGTTTATTATGTTGACTTATGCATACACTCATATATGTACACACACACACACACACACACACACACACACACACACACCCCAACCTAGGTCTTCCTGAAACCTCTGACTATAAGCAAGAAGCACAGGGGTCTGTTCAACCTCTCTGCCCCTCTGCTAGTTTGTAATTTCCTCTGCAGTTGAAAAACTTGGCTCTCATTGTTTATCATGTATTTAGTGATCTGCTTAATCCTAGCAACCAGGTAGTTTCAGAGCTGCTAACCCTTACATCCATGAGAAACACATTTACCCACTAGATGATAGTCTCTGTATGCACTTCCTGTATTCAGCCTTCTGGTATCTGGTCAGACAGATCCTTTCAAAAATCACAAAGTTCTGTCATGAACACTACTCTCTCACTCCACAAGCTCAGTCCTGGTTCCCTGGGGCTTGCTTAGGTTGCTCCAGTGAAGAAACCACATTCTAACACACTATATACACTTAGCATGTTAATTAAATTTTGTCCATCTTGACCAAGGTAGAATCTCTTTGAGCATAGGATTTCATTGATCTTAGTTATGCATTGCCACCTTCAGAGCCTGGCACACTGTGGCTCTTGACATTAAATTAGGTGAACAGAGGCAATTTAGGATTTGCCTCCAGGAGTACTGAGCAAATTGATCTAGGATAGGACTTTTACACTGGAACTTTAAAAAATTTGTGGAAAAACCTGACATAAAGTTTAGCATTTTAACTATTTCTAAGTAGGCAGTTCTGGAGCAAAAAGCACATTCACACTGAAGTGCAACCAGAACACAGTCCACCTCTAGATCTCTTCATCTTGTGAAACTAAGACTACACTCATCCAAAATTTTGCACCCATTTATACACTAATTCCCCATCCTTCTCTTCTTCCAGGCCCCGACAAACTCCATTTACTTCGTGTGTTCATGAAACTGAATACACTAGATACTCACATGAGTAGAACAGTACAAAACTGGGTTACTTTGACCTGACTTGAATTGTTTCACATAAAGTCCTTATAATTCATTCAGGTATTCATGTAGTAGTATGAGTGAGCATCTACTTCCTTTTCAAGGCTAAATGCTAGTCCCTTGTATGGATGGACTGGATTTTGTTTGATCTGTCATGTACTGATGCACATTTGGATGGCTTTCACCTTTTGCTCATTGTGAACATCAATTTATAAATATCTCTTCAAGGTTCTGTTTTCAATTATGTATACATTTGGGATTACCTACACACTAGAATCGTTACAAGGTCTTTCAGATGGCTGTGAAGAGCAATCACAGTTGTAAATTCATGTCTAATAAGCCCATGAATGTACCAGCAGGAAATGCTCACTGAGATTCCAATGAAGAAAAGCATTTCATTCATTTTTTTGATACCAGGGATTGCACTCAGGACCGTGAAGTTGTTAGACAGGGGTGACACCACTGAGCTAAATCCTCGACTCATGATTCATATTTTTGAATGGATGAACTCATTCCTAGGAGTTCTTAGGCATCAGACAAAAATTTGGCCTAGTATCTCTTGAAAAGACAGAGTTGAATATTAAAACTAATGGGAGTTCAACAACAGAATTTTAGGATTTGGTCATAGTATGAGTGTGCTTCCTACAGCCTTAACAGCAGTTTCCCTCCCATTTTATGTCCTGTCTCAAAGCCTGAGTTGATTTCCTGCAAGTGTCCCCATGATATACTTTGATGGGCCAACACAAGGAGAAAATATTCACCATAATTCACAGTTATCAGAATGCTGGAAACAAGAAAAGTGTCCAGCAACCAATGAGTGGCTAGAGGAATTATGGTAGACATACACATCAGAATACTACTCAGCCCTAAAGAAGAATCAAATACTGTCATTTGTAGCAATGCCTAGAACTGGAGCTCATCATTTTAAGTGAAGTAAGCCAGGCACAGGAGAACAAATACTGCATGATCTCACTCCCGTGTGGAAATAACAAAGCTGATCTCATAGGAACCGAGAGTAGAATGGTGATTGTCAGAGGCTGGAAAAGTCAGGGCCGGGGCAGTGGGAAGAGGTGGATGGATGGGCCCTACACTGTGCGGAATGGAGACACAATGTTCAGTGGAACAACTACTCAGAGTGCGACTGCAGATAGCGATCGCATACTGTGCCGCTCAGAAAGCAAGAAGAAAGGAATGTGAAGGTTTTTGCCACAGAGAAACGGGAAATGTTTGGGAAGGTGGACATGTTTAATTGGATTTAAACACTATGAAATGTCTGTGTGCACCGAGCAGGGCATCACCCCGTTAATATGTACAATTTCATCTTCTTGTCAGTTAAAACAAATTTCATGCAAATTCAGTGAAGCATGACTCTGAACTTATTCAGACTATTAAAACAAAGTGGTTGAACCTTTCATGGATTATTTCTTCTTTTGCTCCCCAAAATATTTCACAGAATGTCTCTTCCATGAAAGTTGTTTTGGATTAGAAGTTTTGTCTTCAGATGAGCAGCAATTTATTTCTGTTGAACTCCATCTAGGAAAAAAATAAGAAAAGACAGAAAAACAAGACAATTTCCCATCTGTCTAGACCTCTTGCTTCCTTCAAGGTTTTTGTAGAAATGACAAAGAGGTACCCAGAGCCCTATAGAAAATGCCCTTGGCCTGCCTTACCCCCAGAGAGGTGGAGGATTCCCACTTCCTCTCCACGCCCGTGAAGCAGTCCTCACATGTGGCCCTGCCCTGCACTGGGCTTCAGCTGGGTCTCAGAAGCACGGCCGCTCAGAGACCTATGGGTGCCACGTGAAGTCATATGGCACCCTGGGGAGCAGGCCCCTCCTGGAACCCCAGGCCACACCATGCATTTCTTGGGATGCAAGCCTGAGAATTATACCATGGCCAGGGGGAGCTTCTGTCCTCGCAACCATGGCCCGTTTGGCTACTAAAGCTCAGCAGCTTCAGGGGAATGTGGGGGACTGCCAGGACCTGGGTGGTGACAATGAGGGTGGCTCCGGCCCCATGTCTACACTGATGGCTGCCTGCCCACTCAGGGAGGGAAGCATGTAGTAAATCTTCTTGGCTCCAGCTCCCTGGAGTCAAGGTCATTGTTCAATGGAATGACAGCCATTGTGTAGCGACAGCTGGGCACCCCCGAGTTCCCCATAGTTGCCCTCAGAGTGGCCCAGCTGTGCAGGGCTTGGAGTGGGCCCCTCCTTTCCCCGGGGCAGAGCTTATGTCTGAGAGTGGTGACCACACAGGAGCTTCAGCTAATTGGGTAGCCTCTTGTCCCTGCAGCCCAGTGGCCATCTGAACTGGGCTGTCACATGGCCTGGCACTTCCTTTCATTCTGTTCAGGCTGCTCACAATGTCTTTTCTTTTTAAACAATCAAGTAGGTGCAGCTCTGACTGAGAATTTCCTCAACGCCTCCCATGTATACCTTTTTCTGTGTGCATGTGTCACACACACACACACACACACACACACACACACACACACACACACAGAACTGATATCTTCTAATGTTTCTGGTCTTTTTCCAACTACCTACATGGTAGAAAACCACAGCAAGAGGGGCCAGAGATTTAGCTGAGTGGTGCTGCCACATGCCAGGCAAGTACAAGGTCATAGTTCAATTCCTGATGTAAAGGAAGAAAGAAAGAAGGAAAGAAAGAAAGAAAGAAAGAAAGAAAGAAAGGAAGGAAGGAAGAAAGAAAAGAAAAGAAAACTATGGCAAGTCAGGAATGTAAGAGCAACTTGTTGGCTCTTTCTGCATCCTCAGAGGCCTAGTTCCTCCTGTTGGAAACTCTATGATCCTACTGGCTGCCTGGTGGGCGCACACAGCACATTCCTCTTAAGAAAGCTCTGCTGGCCCACAGTCTTCATTCCAGATAGCAGAGATCCTGCCACTCATGTCAGCACGAGGTCCTGCTGAGTGGGGGAGAATCCACACCTCCTTCCAGCTGTGAACTCCATTAATATTTGTGCCAAAGGGACAGAGGTGACCATCCTGCTTTCCCAAAGGATAGATGGAGGGATGGAGAAATAAAGGGTAATGAGGCAAATATCTGCTGATTACCTAGCACTATATTTCTCCAATTTTTCTTACAACTAGAAGAGATATATTGTGCATGAGAAACATTTGTAAAAAAATTTTGTAAGGGCCGGGGAGTTAGCTCAGTGGTTCCGGCGCCTGTCTTGCAAGCGCAAGGACCCGGGTTTGATCCCCGATAACCACATACAATACTGGGCATGGAGACTCACACCCAGCAGCAACTAGTACCACATACCACAGTGCTGGGCGTGGTGGCTCACGCCTGTAATCCCAGCACTTGGGAGACAGAGGGAGGAGGATTGCTGTGATGTGAGTTTGAGGCTGAGCTCAAGGCCAGCCTGAACCACAAAAGTAAGACCCTGTCTCAAAAAAAAAAAAAAAAATTGGTGAAAAACTAACCTTACTAAACATGTTAAATAAAAACTAATACTAGCAGAGCTGATTCTGAGAAGATATAAATTCAAACCCCTGGAGAATCATGCAGAACCAATGAGAAGGCTTTCTGAACTGATTTTACTTTCCACTGATAGCCACCAACCCACACCTTCAGAATCACTGGCATCGACATCTGCCAGATGTGACATGTTGGCACATCTCATTTAATACTCACTGAAGGTATCTAAGGGTGCTACTAATAACTCTACTTTGTAGTTCAGAAAACTAAAAGCTCTGTCAGTCAATTTAGGTGGCAGATGACAGAGAGAAATCTGAGGCCCAGTGAAGGCCAATTTGGCATGGCATGCAGTGTCACCCTTATATCTCTTGGCTTCGATGGTAGAATAAGGCATTTCTGGTGCATGGAGGGTAGTGGAAGTTCCATGCAGCTGGGTCTGTCCAGGGTCTCTGGATCATAGTCACTGCTCCAAAGTCTGTAAGAACAGCAGTGGTGGCTTCCTAGGTAGCATCCTCCCTCGCCTCTGCATCTGTAACTGCACTTTTGCCAGGGGGACTCCCTGCCCAGCCCAGTGCATATCTTTTGCTACACTGCATTGCACTGCACTGCATTGTTTTGGGTTTTTGTTTTTTTTTTGCTTTGCTCTGCTTTGTTTTTTAATTTTCAAGTCCATCACATTTCAGGCTGGATCTTGGTGTTGCAAGTAGAGTCAACCCAAGATTGAACTGAAAGCACTCCCTGTGCTTCACCGTGTAGTTGGCTTTTCCAGGCCCAGGCTCCACTGATCATGCTCAGCCCTCAAGCCATGTGCAAAACAAACCTGCATACTGGGTTCTCGCCCTGGGATTCAGGACAGGTTCTCAGCCTGCAGCCACACATGAAGAGTGCAGCTGGATCTTCGCCCGAGAGTTCCTTCCCTTCCATGGTCCCTCCAAAAGTGTTTGTTGACATTGCATTCTGTGTTCGGTAATGCACTAGGTAATGCACTAAGCAAGAGGTAGAAAAGAGGGTCATCTGCCTCTCTGGCCCTGTGTTTGTGAGCTTGATGATAAAATACCTGAGATGTCAACCTGTAGGAAGGAAAGGTGTATTTTGGCTCACATTTCAGAAGTTTCAGCCCTTGATCCCTGCTCTCTATTGCTCTGAGCCTGAGATAAGAGATTAAAACCTGCCAAGGAGGCTGGAAAATCGTGCTTCGCCTGTCAGTTACTAAGAGCTGTCAAATCAAGGCCAGGCTGTGTCCACAGAACAGCTTTCAACAGCCTGGCTCTGACATCAAAAGAAGATAGAAAAGATGGCAGCCACTGTCCTCCTGTTCTTCTAGTGGCTCTCCCTGCATTCGGGAGACATCTTCCACTTTTTTCAGTACATGGCTATGTTTGCTGTAGTGGATACAGAGCCATCTCTCTCATCCTGCAACACACACCTTCCCAGCAACCAAGCATCAAACAGTCAAGTTAAACAGCAGTGTTGACATTTTTGCAATAAATAAGTGTGTTTTAGGTGCATGTTGGGCCCTTGGTCTTTGTAAGGTTCTCCATCACTATTAAAGTATCTACCATCTCCCCTTAGTGTCAAAGTCTGACTTCCAAGACTACCGTGTGGACTTCTGGAGACATTTCTGGTCCTTAAACAGATAATTAATTTATTTGGTGCTTCTCAAACCTTGGTAACAAACAAGCTACCACCTCCACCACCCAGTTTCCCACATCAGGTGTGGGTTGGGCTGCAGTTCGAGTTCTAAGCTCATCTGGTTCTGCTACTGGGCCAGGGACCTCACTTGCAGAGTCATAGATACAGTGAAAGAATTTCTCCTGGATGAGACGTTGAAGGGGATTGATCTGAAGTTTAACAAGGGGCTCCGTGAGCTCCTGGGAGACGCAGAGATCTCTCCTGGGAGATACCTGTGTTCAAGGCCAGCCCAAGTGGAAACACGCTTTCCTTGGCAATCTATTTCCCTTCTTTCCTTTCAGAAGTAGGACGCTGTGATTGGCAGGTCCAAGTGCACACCCACCCCGGCTGAGGCCACCCCATCTGTTACAGCATATGCTCTGAAACCCCCAGGCCTTCTCCAGGAGCTCATTATCTACAAATTACTAAACTAGTAGGCCTGAGTGGCTCCGCTCTGCCCAGGACCAGTAAACCAAGCCGGCTGCTGCAAGCTCGACAGGTGCTGCCTGACACCTGCTCTCACTCCAGTTCCTCTTTCCCATACTCCCGCCCACTTGGGGGGAGGGGACACTGGCCTAGAAGTGGTTACAAAAAAACACTTCTAGTCTTAGCAAAGTTTTGGGCAGTGGAGCATTAACACCTGTGTCTATTGCAATGCCAATTATGAAGCTACAGTGAGTGCTGCACCCTGCACAAGGTTTTCTCTTTTAAATCCAGTATCTTCGACTTTGAACAAGGATGGCTTCCAATCAAGCCAATTCTGCAGATGTGGTCAGATCTCTTGGATGTGCATATGTTCCCTATGAGGGTGTGTGACACAGGAAACCCAAGCTGGACACGCATGAGAGAAGACACAGGTTCTGTGGTTGCTTTGAGTCAGTGCCTTCCTGGGCATCAGGAGGTTCAGCCTCTGGATGGCGTCCCCCTGACTCCCTCCTCTCCCCACTGCTTGGGTTGGTTGGCTGGAGTTGGAGACCATGAGAAATATAGTTTATTATCACATTATTATTGGTACATGTGTAGAAAAAAGTAATTGAATGGCAGAAAAGGAAATAGAATCTCTTTTGCTCAATAGTCGAACAAGATTATTGTGAATTGTCAGAAAAGTGTTCATGCCATTTACAAACTGACCTATGTGCTCTGGGCTGCATATCTCCCCACCTCCCAGCACACACTTCCCTACATCTCAAAGGCTGGAAATATTGTATCTCATTTTACACTGAGAGTTACACTGAAGCCCAGCAGTCCTTTCAGTGGATGCTTTGCTTCTTAGTTATCTATCATTGAAGACAAATCCTTGAAGGAGATAGGAATTTATACCATGATATGTAACCTGGCAGCTTTTCAACAAGCTTCAATCCAGGGCTGACCTTGGAGTTTCTGCAGACCTGGTAACTCTGGCCACTGCCAGGGGTGGAGAAGTTGAGTTAGGACAGTTTCTGTAGACTGAGGTTTAAAAAACAAATCCTGAGGCTGAGGATTTAGCTCAGTGATTCTGGTGCCTGCCTTGCAAGTGCAAGGACCTGAGTTGGACCCCTGGTAACCACATACAACAATGCCAGGCGTGGAAACTCATGCCCACCAGCAATCAGAACCACTACCACAGTGCTAGGCATGGTGGCTCACAGCTATAATCCCAGCATTTGGGAGGCAAAGGCAGGAGGATTGCTGTGAGTACAATTCCGACAGAACAAGGTTCTCCCCAGTTAAAAATAGAATCCAGAGCCTGGTGAGAATGGCTCGGTATAGCCCAGTGTGTCCAAACAGGACACTGTCACCTGGGCTCTGACCTGAGTGTTGAGGAATCTGACTGTGACACAAAATAGTTAAGTACAAAGGTCAAGTTCACCAGGGTTGCCAAGGGGCAGTGTACAGTCAAGGTGACCCCCCTGTCTCAACCCTGGCTGGGTCCAGCCTGCGAATGGGGACATGCTTTATCCCTAGGGCTGAGCTGAGGGAACCCTGGCATAAGCAGTGAGGTAAAAGGGCACCGCTGGAACAGTGTGCCTGGTCAGGACTACGGATGGGTGAACGAAGCTCTGTCTCCTGGGCTTCAAAACAAACAAATGCTGTCGGAGCCCGGAAGACGAGTCACCCCAGGGCAAGTTTCTCCACGTCCCCACTACTGCCCGCAAGTGTTGCCACCTTGACTCTGCAAAAGTGTTAAGGTTTACCTGTGTTTCCGGAAAGCCCAGGTTCCCTCTTGCAAGTGTGGGCAGTGGAGCAAAGATAGCCTCTTTAACAAATGGTGCTGGAAAAACTGGGCTTTAACTTGCCAAAGACTAAAACTAGATCTAACTCTTTCACCGTGTGAAAGGCAAGGGCCTTTCACCTGCAGGTTGTGACTGGGGAGCAGGCTGAGCTCTTCCAGGATTGCAAAAGTCCAGGAGATGAGCAGGTGTCTCCGTGTGTGTGTGTGTGTGTGTGTGTGTGTGTGTGTCGCAGCTGAAACAGTAGTTCCCAGGAAAGTCAGTCTTAGCATCAACAGCATCAGAAACCACTTCTAAGCTTCTGACAAACCGAGTGTGTCATTTGTTTCCCGAGGCTGTAGGTGTAGGTAAGGAATATGACCCCACGCTGCTGAAAAAGAGGCTCCCAGAGGCCCTCGAAGCTATGCATGAAGCGCTTTCTCAGGGAAGCCACTCCGCCAGGCCATCCGGGAATCCTACCCCTTTCCTGTCTCCTGGCTGGCTTGCTGGCTGTAAACTCAAGAACATGTTAATCTGAAGAACTTCATTATCAGCCCCCCCTCCCAGAACTATTTTATCAGATGCTCCAGGCAGAAGGATTAGGGCCAGATTTTTCCATTGTTTTCTGAAAAGCAGCTCAGCAAAGCAATAATCACCCTTGACAGGCCTCCAGCAGAGAGGCCACCTCGGGGCAGCTTCTGCCCAGGCAGCATTTCCCAGCCACGTGGTGCAGGAGAGGGGAAGGGCTGCTGCCGCACATCAGCTCTCTCCCTTCTGCAAACAATGAGGAGCCATAAAAATAGACTTAATGGGCAAGACACACTGTCCCTGCATAGGCTGGTGGGGAGGATGGAAGCGTGGAGTGGAGAGGAAAACTGAAAACTGCCCTCCTGTCCTCCCCAGGGGAAGATTGGACTGAAGGATGGGAGTGTGAAGAGCAAGGTGGTCATTGCCCCTGGTGGCCAGCACTGTCCGTCCTGTGAGGCGTCCCATCTGGTTTGCCCAACAAGCACCGAAGCCTGAACATTCTGCCCTGGCCTGGGGGGGAGGGGTAGGGGGGGAGACGGGGATGGGGGGGCGACGGACGGACTTCCAAACCCAGCCACTTGCTGCAGAAAATACGAGGGCTTACACATGTGTCCACAAGTACAAACATACATGTAACACATTGCACATGCTTCACAAGCCACATAACACACGGAACATACATTGCTCACAGCGACATCACATACGCACGTCAGACGCGGAATAGTGCACCCCCCCAAGCATTTCAACTGTGAACTTACGCTGCCACCTAGAGGTTCAAGTGCGCACAAATCACTTCAAATTGTCCCGAGATTTTTCTTTTTTTGAGTGTTTTATTTTTTTAAATTTTTTATTTTTTAATCTTTATTGGTACATTACATATATGCATCATGATTGCGCTCCATAATGGGGATTTGTACCAGTATAAGACACAACTTAATTCTCATTTTTTCCCATAGCCCTGCCCACCCTACCGTCCCCCCCATATACATAAAATTTGTTTCCTTTCTTTTTTGTTATAATCTCATTATTTTTCCCCCTTCATCCTATTTTACTTTGAGCATTTTCTATTTCACAATATATAACATACAATTCTAGGACTCATTTACATCTTTATTTTCTCATACCAGAGAAAAGATGCGATATGTACCTATCTGTGACCTATTTATTTCACTTATGAGAATATCACCAAGGTATGTCCATTTAAGTATAAATGATTGAAACTTACCATTTTTTATGGCAGAGTAATACTCCATTCTGTAGAAGAACCACAGCTTTTTTATCCAGTCTCCAGTTGATGGACATTGTTTCCAAGATGTAGCAATCACAAATTGGGCTGCTATCAACATGGGTGCACATGTCACTGTGATATGATTCTTTTAATTCTTTTGTGTATATACCTAGCAGGGCAATGGCCAAGTCAAATGGGACCTCCAATCTTAGCTTTTTGAGGAATCTCCAACCTGATCTCCACAGGGGTTGTACAAGTCTACAGTCCCACCAACAGTGGAGAAGGCCAT
>PVIR01035468.1:0-16689 GCA_004026965.1 Petromus typicus | reverse complement strand
CCCCCAAATACTGACAAATCCATCAGACAGTGGGCCAGGGAGAAATCACTATACTGATCCTCACAGCAAATGTCTGTTAATTTGGAAAGATTTTTAAAAGATGCTAAAGAATTCCAGATTCTAAAGATCACCTGACTCATCTCAAACATGAGGTAACAACACAGCTTTACATGTGATGAATATTCCTGTAATAATCCTGATTTCTCAATGAAATGTCCAAAAGCTGTTTCACCTGGAAAATTATTTCACCCAATCAGGAATCTATAGGCCTAAGTAAAAATAACTCTGCTTTTGCATTGTTATTCCGTATGATGGGGAGATGCCTCTGACCAGGATGGAGGGAAGGTCTGGCTCTATTTATCTCTGAATGGAAATGGATGCATGAGTACCTTTGGAAACAAGTCTGGAGAAGTAGCTTCTGATCCCAGAGCTCCTCACTAATTCTTCCAACCACCATCCGCATTCACTCCATTTTCCTGCTCCAGCCTTTGATTACTGTTATGAGCAGAATGACCACGTGACACAGTCTAGTTCAGAGCAGGATGTCTAGCTTTACGCAGGTCTGAGAGATACATACTTGTCTCTCTCACTGCATACTCCTTTAATAGATTCACATTTTCTTTCTGGATAACTTCTTGATGGAAGGAGAGTAATTGTTATTCTTCCCTTTATCAAGAATAATAGCATTTTATTTTGCCCTAAACTTTTCTTACAAGTTAAAACTATAATTTCTGATCTATGATCCTACATTAGAAATTTTCTATTTCAAAATTTATTCACAGTTCCTTTTTCCCTTTGAAGTAAACTTTACATACTTTCAAATGCATATACTGTAATGTACAAATCTAGGCACTTTGGAAAATGGTATACACACCTGTAACTTAAAGCCTTTTAAAAATTAGGACACTTTCCTCATATCAAAATATCCCTCATGTGCTCCCCACATCATTATTCCTACAAAAATAGGACCATAAATTAGCTTTGCCTATTGCCTTACTAATGGAATAACACAGTAAATATGATCTTAATGCAGTTTTCTGCAAACAGAGAATTTCTTATTTTTCACTTAATGCCTCTGAGATTTGCACATTGTTAAATGTTTTTTTTATATTATTGAGAAATGTTCCATTTTTCTTGTTGCACAAAAAGGTATAGATTTTAAATTTTTGTTCAGCACTTCTTATAATCCTATTATAATTTTTTTCAGTATTTCACCTAAGAAATATTAACTTATCCTAGGTACAAATATATCCTCAGAGTCTCTTATAGAAGCAGTATAATATTAGCTTTTATTTTAGGTCACAACTTCATTAAAATTTTTATGTATTTAAACATTAGTAATTGAGATTTATGTTGTTTATGTTTTCCTGCATTCACACATTTAAAAGGCACTTTTAGAAAATGGTTAAATTTTCATTAAATTGCTTTATTGAATTGTTCCAATGGATTTATTAAAAATCAGCTGGTACAACTGAAATATCTTGAGCATAGTAAGAAGAAAAGAAGTCTGAGAGGAGAAAAGAAGAGGGTGTAGGGCCTGGGGATGGATTCAGCCAGGTACATCCAAGATCTTCTGCGTGGTACACAGTATTAGAATAAAAATAGGAGTACAGGAATCTTTTTGACATCCTGAGCTAATGTCTCTTAAATATCTTTGCACAATAATGCAATTTCTGGATTATAGAGAAGTGGAGTTTTTGGTTTGTTTTGAAGAAGCTTCATATAATTTTCTAGACTGACAACCAATTACATCCCCACCAACAGAATGAGAAGGGCTCTCATTTCTTCATATCCCCTCCAACGTCTGCTGCTGTCTTTTAGAGTGTCGTAACTGTAACAGATAAGAAGAAATATCTCATTGGGATTTTATTTGAACTTCTCTGATGATTGATAAGATTGAGAATTTTTAATGAATCTGTCAGCTATTTATATGTTTTCTGTTAGTAAACTTCTATCCAGCTCTTTTGTCTATTTTTTTAATATAGTGATTTGTTTTCTTGTCATTAAATTGAGTTCCTTACATAGTAACTGTGATCAGATATACTGTTTACATATATTTCCTACATTATAAATTATACCTTACTCTCATACTTGTTTCCTTTTGTGTGGATGAATTTTTTTTTTTTTTTTTTTTTAGGTTTTTTGAGACAGGCTTTCGCTTTGTGGTTCAGGCTGGCCCTGAGCTCAGCCTCAAACTCACATCACAGCAATCCTCCTGCCTCTGCCTCCCGAGTGCTGGGATTACAGGCGTGAGCCACCACACCCGGCACTGTGGTATGTGGTACTGGTTGCTGCTGGGTGTGGGTCTCCACACCCAGTATTGTTATGTGGTTACCGGGGAATCGAACCGGGGCCCTTGCGCTTGCAAGACAGGCACCAGAACCACTGAGCTAACTCCCCGGCCCCTGGCTTTCCTTTTTTTTAAACTCTTGTTCAACTCTTTATTAAATAGCTCTTGAAGATTTACAAGATGTATTTCATTGGAATGTAATTCTATACAATATTCATTAATAAGATTCAGCAATTTTTATATAAAGTATGTATTCTAAAAATATATAAAAATTTACAAAACACTTTAAAAAACAAAACCATAAAATTCTATAATCTGCCTCTTATAAAGATACATTTTTCAACTATGTTTAAGTCACTCTCAGCTTGTTCAGGGGCAGTTAATTACACTAAATTTTGATGTGGTATTCCTGTTGAAAAACCTAAACACAAAGAAGAAGGTTTTAAAAATTTAAAATAAAAAGTCATTTTTAAAAAATTTTCAAGCCTGAAAAAAGATTTCATGGCTTTGTTTTTACAAATTTCTTGATTTTTATGTATGCCTTTCAAATAAATATAAATGTTGGTTCTAAGAGAATATTAAATGTAGTATAATGTTCATAAAGATAAGCAGCAGCTTTGTAACATTACTGTTTAATATAACTTTGGTTGAAAGCCCATAATTTTTATGCATCCTCTTTTTTTTTGTTAAATATATTTCTATGTGATGCTGAGGCCTAAGATGTGGCTCTGATTCTGCACACTCTTAAGGAGGCTTTCCTTTTAATGCCTTTGCCGCGGTTGTGAAGAATGTCACCTGTATTGCCTTGTATTTCTTCTAGAAGCTTCATTATTTTGTCTTACTCTTAAATCTTTAATCCATTTTCAGTGGATGAAGGCACAATTTCATGCTTTTGTACGTGAACATCCACTTTTCTACTCACCAGCTTTTGGGGAGACAGTATTCTTTCTCCCCTGTATAGGTTTTTGGCAACTTAGTTGAAAATTACTTGCTTGTAACATGATTGATCTATTCTGTTTCATTTAAGTTTATGCATCAAATTTTAAGACAATACATACTATGTTGAATGTTAGGTTTTTTTAGTATATTTTGAAGTAATCTGGTGTGAGGTTTCCAGTTTTGTATTTTTTCCTCAAGATTACATTGACTTAGGGAGTTTTTTATGGTTCAGTGTGAATTTTTTCCTTTCTGTGAAGAGTATTACCACTATTTTGATAGTAATTGCATTGATTCTATAGATCACTTAGGTAATATGGATATTTTAGCAATATTAATTTGTCCAATACTTGAGTATTCATTTATTTGTATATTACATTTCCTTCATCAGTGTTTTCATTTGTGTAAATAAATCTTCCATCTTCTTGCTCAAATTTATTCCTAAGTATTATAGTTTGTAGTTTTTACAAGTGGGGTTATTTCATTGAATTCTTTGTTAGTTTCCTGTCAGTGTATAGAAATGCTATGGATTTTTATATATTAATTTTATATTCTCTAACTTTGCTTCATGTATTAGTTCTCATAGTTTGGGGGTATAATATTTAGAGTTTTCTGCAAACAGACAATTTCATATCCAATTTAGAGTCTCTTAGCTTCTTTTTCTGATGCAAACCTCCAGTAGTACATTAAATAGCATTGATAAATATAGGCATATTTGTACATTCTGGATCTTGTAGGAGAAACTCTCACTTTTCTCTCTTGTGTACATTAGTTCTGGGCTGAGCATCTATACGGCCTTCACTGTGAGGAGGTACATTTCATCTGTGCCTTTCTCTGGAGAGTTTTTAATCATGAAAGGATATTGGATTTTGTAAGTGTTCTTTCCGCATCTACTGAAGTAATCATACAGCCTTTGTTGTTTATTTTGTTACTATGATGTATCACATTCATTGATTTATGGACGATGAATCATTCTCACATCAGAGGAATGAATCATGGGAAAGATTTTTATAAAGTGCTGCTACCTGTGTTGTCTCTTACTGTTGAATTGTTTGCTTTACTAATATATAATGACCAGCCTTGTCTCTTCTATTTTTGGCTTGAAGTTTTGCTCTGTCTGTCTGCCTGTCTGTCTGTCTGATGGATAGTAAAACTGCTACCACTGCTTGTTTTCATGGTCTTGCTGTATGAAATATTGCTTTCCACCCTTTGGTTTTTAGTCTGTAGACTTCTTTATTGATTAGATAAGTCTCGAGCTCAGCAGAGCATTCACTGGATTCTGCTTTTGATCCAGTCTGCCACAGATGTTGAAGCCATTTATATTGCAAGTTATTACTGGAAGGGTATTGATTTAGTCCATCACAGAGGGAGGAAGGTTCTTCATTTTAAAATTTTTCCTTCTTTTCCTTTAACTACTCACCTTGCTTAATATATTTATTCCATCTAATTTGTTTGGCTTTGCTGTCTTCCTTGTTGCTGGTTGGAATATTCTTGAATACTTTACAGAGTGCTGATTTGGTGTTCATGAATCTATTAAAGTGTCTGCTACATGAATATCTATTTTCTACCAATGTAGAAAGATTGTTTCACAAAATATATTGGTCTGAGTTGAATTTTTTTTCTTTTGGGATGTGAAACCTTTCCATATCTCCTGGCCTTTAAAGTTTGTGTTGATAAGTCTGCTATAATCCTAGTTTACTTTTATATCTGATTTTTTGCTTTTTTGTTAACACCCTCTTAGGTTCTTTTTGATGACCATCTGAGATTTTGAATATGTGTGTCTGGGGCACTTCTTTCATTGTAGTCTTTGGGGTTCTGTAATACTTGCTGAATTCTTTCCTCATATTTGAAAAGTTATGATTTCTGCAAATAGATATTTTGTCATGTGTGTTGTCTTCTAGTTCCACTCCAATTCTAATTAGCCTTGTGTTGGTTTTCTTAGCTACATCTAGTAGCTATTTAATTATATTTTTTCTTGCTCTCTTCCTGGTTGCATGGTGTATATCGCATATATTACTGTTTTGTCCTCAATTTCCGAAACTCAGTTTGGGGTCTGAAGACCACAGTAGTTATTTCTGTTGCATACGAATTCTATAGAATTCAGTTTGAAACCATTTTGTGAAATCTGTGTTTTATTTAACTTGTCACTCATGTTTTAAATTATCTTGATCAGCTCTTCCATTTTTTTGTTTGTTTGTTTGTTTCTCCCGTAACCATATCGGTCATTTCACGTGCTAATCCACTACATTTTGGGCTTATGTCAAATGAGCTCAATGAAGTTTCTAGTTCCTATTTAATCATTTCATACCACTTTGTGGTCTGATATTTTCTTTCTTCTCTTTTGTTCCCTGGGTCTCCTTTGGGGGAAGGTGAGTGGTCTTTGGAGACATTCTGTTGCCTTGGTTTTTTCATGTTTCTCTGTCTCTGAATCTGTCTCTCTCTCTCTTTCTCTCAGGCCCTTGTGCTTCTAAGGTGGGCACGGTACCACCTAAGCTAAATCCCTGGCCCATCCCTTTTTCATTTCTAACTACATGTATTTGGGTCTTGTCTTTTCTTGATTTATTAAAGCTTGCCAGGTACTTGCTTATGTGATTTCATCTTTTGAAGGACAAACTTTGGTTCATTAATTCTTTGTAATTTTTTAAGTTTTGATTGTACCATACTGCTCTGATTTTAATAATTCTCATCCTCATATTAGCTTAGGCTTTGAATTTTTATTGTTTTTCTAGGATCATGAGGCACACAGTTATTTGGGCTGGCTCTGTTTTCACTTGATCTTAGATAAAAGGCTGAGAAATGAGGGCTGTGCAAGATTCACTGCTATAAACATCTTTTCTGGGATTGTCTTAATTTGTCTCATTGGCTCTAATATGTTGTGCAGCATTAGTGTTTGATTGTAGGAGCTTTCTAACGTCTTTAATTTTATCTGTAACCTTATTCAAGAGGGTATTATTAATTTCCATGTGTTGGTGCAGTTTTTGTAGTTTTCTTACTATTAATTTCTAGTTCATTATATTATGATCTCATAACATGCTTGCAATAATTTTGATTTTTTCTTTTTACTTTCTTAAGCATATCATATGAGCTGGTATGTGGTTTATTTGAGAGAAAGTCCCACATGCTGTTAAGAATGTGTATTCTGTTATTCTGGGGTGGAAAACTCTGTGTATATTTACTCAGTTTATTTGTTCAAAGGTTGGATTCAACCCAATATTTCCTGGTTGATTTCTTTGTCTGGTTGACCTACACATGATAGTGGAGTTTTGAGGTCCTCATTGCAACTGCAGTGCTACTTACCTGATTTTTTATATATACTAGTGTTTGTTTTATAAAGTTAAATCCTCTAGTATTTGGTGCATATACATTTATGATTGCTGTCTCTTCCTTTTGAATTGTTCTCTTAACCCTTGTGCAGTAACCTTCTTTGTCATTTTTGATCAGTGTTGGCTTGGAAATCACTTTGCCCCTAATTAGGATAGTTACTCTTGCTTTTTTGGTTGCATGGAGTACTGTTTTTCATTCTGTAACATTCAGTTTAAATGAATTGCCTGAAGTCACAACTCTAGAAAGTGACAAACTTGGAGCTTATATCAAGCAAGAGTAACCTCAAAAACTATGTATTGCCTTACACAGTTTTAAATCAATCACACCAATAATTATTAAGTTTTGATTACATTACACTGCTTGGAGTTTGATAACTCTCATCCCCATATTAGTTTGGGGTATGGATTGTTCTTGTTATTACTGAAATTTCTTATTTCACCCACTTATCTTTCCCAGTACAATATTCATGTAGATATCCAGTTTCTGTACTGATTTCTTTGAATAGAAGGAGACCTATCCAGTGAAAATTTTCATTTTCTGGCTGTTTATAATTTTAAGTATTTTCTGATAGGAGATAGGCCAAGTGTAAAACTTTCAGTTAGAGCAGATGAATACACATTCTTCCAGATCTGTGTGATAACTAATAAAGTATATGATAAATCCAGGAGAGGAAGCCATGGGTAATTTTTGGAGTTTTCATTGTAAATGGAAAATCAGCAGCATAGCTAAAATCCAAGATATTTTGGTCTTAATTTGTAGCCTATCTGAATTACTGATTATAACCAGATAGTGTCTCTATTTGTGTGATGATTCAGGAAAATGAAGACAAGTAATTTTTTATTTGTCTTTTAAGAACAAATGCACCATTATAGAAAAAAAAACATAGATAGACATCATTGTAGGCATACTCCAAATGTCCCTATTTATATGAGGAATTACAAATGTAAAGGATGTACAGAGAATGAGTTTGGCAAGGAGATCAATCCCACATTGCTGAAAATCAAATTTCTTATTGTTTCCATAGTTTGGGGATCATTTTCCCACTTCACAATCTTTTCTGAAACACTTGCCCTTTTTGGTTGAGAGGTTTTTCTTCAATAAATTTATGTCCTCAAGAAATTATCATCAGGAGCAAGAAGTAAATTACAAAAAATTCTTTAGTAGTTCAAGAGTTACTTGAAGAAAGAGATAACATAGTTTGAACTGTGACTTCTTAAAGATTTGAGTAAGTAAACAGTCATTATTTTATATTCAATGTAATTTACTATCGAATCAATAGATGTGCAGGTGTACCTACATACACATGTATGAATGTCTCCTTGTGTATACTCACATATAGACACATCTTATAAAGAGAAGATGTGAGATGATACAAGTTTATAGAAAACATGGAGCTGTATACATTTTTAGAGTAGATTAAACAGGATTGAGCTAGCTCTGTAACATAAAAGTCATCTTAATGTTATAGAGCAGGCAAAATACTATAGAACTAATTCTATAGTGTAAAGATAATCTACTATTACAGAAATGATACAAATATCATGGAAAGAACATCTGAATTTCTTTATCAAGTAACATAGCTTCACAATAATCGCTATACATTAAATAACAGAATACAGAAAGTAGGTATTAATGTCAGCAGGAAGAAGAGTAGATAATAGCACAAAGGCAGAGAATGAACACAAAGATAATGTCAAAAAGGTAAGAGAACTGCAAGACCAAACAAGGAAAAACATCAAGAAAATTATCTGGTAATGAATCAGTAGGAAAAACTATAATTATACTTAACATTGAAAATACAAGAGTTTAAATACTATCTTGGGGACAGAGAAAGGGAGAGTTTTTATCTTTTAAGCTAAGAATAAATAATGTAAAATTTAAAAAAGAATATGATCTTTGTGCCTCTATTTCATCAAGCACATTTTGGGAATGAATTTACAAGTTCAGGCTAAGAGATGGAAAAATGCTTTTAGAACAAGAGATTGTGGCAAGACCCAAGAAATGAATAAATGATGGTAAATTAAGTTGTATTAACATGGAAAACAGGAAACCTGTTGCTGAGCACCTTGATGCAGGACTTGTCTGCTTGGAACAGCTGTTGTAGAGGGGATTCTTCTTTAAAGTTAAGAACTGGAAAGAAGTAGAGTATGTGTAAGGCTTTTCAAATTCCATAATATTTTGTCTCCATTTAATTTCCCTTGTTCATATTGATTTTCCCAATTCTATTTCTCTTATTACAATTTCACTCATTTTCTTGTTTCCTGAGTACATTAAATGCCAAATCTCTCACAGCATCTGTGTCTATCATGTATATTATTTACTGCAGGAAAAAATTATCAAGAAAACACAAAGCGTGAGAAAAAAATCTTTTTCGGCAGTTAATGTCTCATTAAATATGCAAGTTGTATCAAAAGTTTTGTGCCAAGCTAACACCTTTTTTTTTTCATTGTAGAATTAAAGTGGGTTCATAGTAGACAATTTAGGGGATGCAAATGAGATGTAAATCACCAGACAAGAAAAGGCAGCATTTTCTCTCCATTTCATTCTTTCCCTTTCACTTTATGAATGCCAAGATCAATACTGTAGACTGCGGTCTGGAAGGAGGGATGAAACATCTTTACAAAGATCAGTATCTCTACATTTGAAAGACTGCCAGGCTACCATCGGGACATAGTGCTTGTTTGTTTGTTCGTTTGTTCATTTGTTTTTCTCCTCACACCCTAAAACAAAATTATTATTGCCTCTAGGCCTGCAGTCCTATTGTCACTCCTCCTCTTTTCTGCTTGATCATCGTAGTAGGGAAAGTGCTAACGAAGATGGAGTTTAAGGAGGGAGGAAAGCAGTTCTTCCTCTGTGGGTGCTACGTTTAGGAGCTTCCTTTAGCTCTCTGCTAGGATTTCAGACATACAGGGAAATATCCAATGTGGCATTCCTAGGAGTGTTCATTTAGAAGACTAGCTAAGCTCAAGGAACCTTTGATCACTTGATCAAATATAGTATTGTGCCCAAAACTATAATCTCACCTGATTTATGACACTGGCTCTTAGCAGAGAGAACCTCAGGAATAATTTTATCCTGAGGCTTTATTCCTTGGTGCTGATTTCTGAGTCCAGAAAGGTTTTTGCTTGTTTTTGATTATTGTTAATCTTTCCAAGCCCACAATATTGTAATAATGACTTATAACTTAACAGTCAAATCTCATGTAAAAGATGTATTTTATTTTTAAAGTGTCTTTTGTACACCTCTGTTTCAGACACACAGATGGCCAAATTATTAGTGCCCACTGGACCACTACTGTTTCTATTTTTGCTGATAATTTCATCTTGATTTAAGAGGGGAGGTTTGGCTTCATTTCCCCCAGGAAATAATTCAGAAGTATTTCAATTTAACCCTATACCTTTCTATAAAACTTCTATGTGTTTCCAGGTGGATAGAATTTGCCTCCTTGCAGGTAGAATTTTCCAGGTGCTCATGATTTACTTTTGGTAAATTTGGGTAGAGCTAATTGGCTGGCATAGGACAAGTTCTAAGAAATAGTACTCTTCCCTGCAGTGAATGGAGACCTCCATTCACCATCTACCCTATTTTTGCAGCATGTGACTTGGATCTAGCTGTAACTTTATGGACACAGAAATAAGTTTGAGACAATGCCATCAAATAAGCAGGGAGGAGGATAGAAAGAGGCTGGTTCCTCTATGAGAACACAGAGCCATGCTAGGGATCAAACTAGTTTGAGGCTCCTAATAGGCTACTATGTCTGGTAGCTGAGGACACTTTCCCTCCCATAAGTAGAACAGACACACAGTTACGTGGCTTCATCCTTCAATGAATTCTTAGGAGTGGGATCATTAATTCATGGGCTATGCAGAGCACTTAGTATGAAGACATATTACCAACTGGCCCTCAAGAAACATGGTACTAATTTAAAATTCAGTAAATAACATAGAAAACTCTTTTAAGAATGAAATTTTTATCAAAACTGTGAATCTCCCTTAAGAATAACCCATTCCTCTGAAATGCCGGGGAAACTCAGGAAAATTCCAAGAAAAAGTAAAGGGCCAGTAAATCCTAGAAAAGAGAGTAAAAATATAAAGCAGGTGTTAAGTTACATCTCAACTTCTGAGGATATAAATGCATAAAGAAACCATTGACATTCTCAGCGGTGTGCTCAGTTGATGGACCCAGCATATGACAAGACTGAGTTTCAGAGTCTTAGTTCTTGTGCAGGGACCGTCACTCCACAGAGGTCCTGAGCCTCAGGGGATAGCTTGAATAAATCTCTCCCGTGTTCATAGTCTGCCTTTTTCAGGAAAAGTCAGTACAAGAGTCACAGAGAATGTACCACTAGCATGCCACACCAAAATGAAAAGGAAATAGGGTGAATGCTGCCATAAAGCTCCACTGGTTAATAATTATTAGGAGCCAATTACCAAGTTAATTGATAGGTGAGGAGAGGTCAAAGGTGTGAAGCTTTCTTTAAAAAAGTGTTTGCATTTGACATATTAATTCAGTCTTTACCAGTACTTTCTTGGATCTAATACCTCTATTCTCATATGCTTTTACTTCTCAGATCTATTTGTCTAAAAGAATCATTTTTTTTAAAAAAATGTTACAGGAAGGAACGTCTGATAACAAAAGGTTCTTCAATAATTGAAGTGGAAGAGGAAAAGAGACAGAATGGAAAATCACAAGGCAAATGTGATCCCACAAAATGCCAAAATTTTTTATTTCCAAATATCTGCCTTATAAATTAAATACCCCTCAGTGTTTCTACAGGAAAATGTTGAGATTGTAACAAAAAAGTAAGGAAACAAATTTTATGTATATGGGGGGGGTGGTAGGGTGGGTAGGGCTATGGGAAAAAATGAGAATTAAGTTGTGTCTTATACTGGTACAAATCCCCATTATGGAGTGCAATCATGATGTGTATATTTAATGTACCAATAAAGATTTTAAAAATATGAAAAAAAAAAGTGTTTATCTGATAATATCTACCTAGACCGGTATTTGACATACCCCTCCTTAAATGTGCTTCCTTGTAACGCTTCCCAGAATGGTAGTTAACTGTGTTTTTCACTGGAATAAGAATCGCCTTGTGTCTGGTTTAGCACAGTTCTGGGCATGTCCAGAGAGAAGCCCTGCCCTAAGGTTGGGTGGCATCAACCTAGAGGCTTATAGTCAGGATGCAATAAAAAGGGAAAGAAGGAAGTCTTGGATCTGCTCTTCCAAAGGAGCTTGTTGTTCACCAAGTTCTCTGAGTTTCTGTCTTGAGGCCTCCAGCCCAGACTCTGATTCCTGGTAGACTCACCAGAGACTCTGCAGTGAGCTCCAGGGTTTCCACTGTGGACTCGTCCCTGCCTCTCCCAGCAGAGATGACTCTTACATTCTTCCACACCTGACTCTGCAGAAGACCATTGCAAACTACCTTTTAAATAAGGCAAGTCCATGACTTAGGAACATTCAAGTTGCAAACTTTCACACACATGAAAGGACCTGCACTACAAACACTCCTAGAAGCAAACAAACTGTGGAAGCAGTTCACGTGTCTGCCGGATGCTGTCACAGCTGTACTGCTGTGTGCTCACCACACAGTGTGGGAGTGAACAGCAGGGCACTGTCAGTCAGAGCCCAGGACTCCCGGAGGCAAGAGGAACGAACGGCACTGGGGATGCAGAGGGGTCTGCTGGGAGTGCAGAGCATTAACCATGGAAACCAAAGTGAAAATAACTGAGAGGCGGGACTGAGGTGAAACTGGGAGACGTCACTCCACATCTTCTGCCTGCCCTCCCTCCTCCAATTAGTATCCTGGTCCTGTCAGTTTATGGACAAGCTCCCCACACAAGGCCTTAAAGCCAGTTGTTGTACTGCTCTGAACCACCATTTTGAATTAACTGTAAAAGTAAAAATGGTTTATTTACAATATTTTCATGTGTGTGTCTGGTTTTTTTTTTCTGCTTTACATTGTCAAAGGTATATAAGACTTACTTTCTCTGATTTATGAACAAATCTGACTTCTGAACATTCTCCCAGAAACAAACTTATTGGTAAGCGGGGGACTTATATTTTAAATGTTTCTTTAACAAAGCCGACTTGATACACTTACCTTAAAATTTATGTGTGATGATTTAATTTCCATAACGTGAAACATCGACTGCCCTGATGGACGATTTATTTCCAGTTTCCTTTGAAGTCAGCTAACAGCAGAACTACCTGGCATTTTCAACTCTCTGTACATAATATTAAGAATAACAAGTTCACTCCTACCATCCGTAACTTCTCTCTTTAATAAAATGAGCCCATTCACTCCCAGCTACATAGTCACTGTGTATGCTTATAGACAGACTATGGCGTTATTGAAAGAAGGAATAGGAAATCTATGATCTAGGACAAACACTACAAGTAACACATAATTTGCTTCAATCTTTTAATCAATTGACAGAGCTGTGAAAGATAACAGTATGAGACTGTTTTGCTCTAGGAAAGCCAAGAGCCACAGCAAAGCAAAGGAAAGATACATTCTTGTTCCAAAACACCTAAACTCAACTAATCAACAGTATCTTTCTTTGTTAACAGAAATATGCTGAGGCCTCACTAAATGCACTGACAGGTATCAATACGGCCTCTGACTTTGAGATACTTACAAATGATCTGAAAGGTGATTGTAAGCAAAGAGGATAGTTAACTAGGAGGCTGACCCAAGGGAAAGGTCAAGATTGAAATGATGTTGCCAGAGGCCAGCTCAGACCCCTGGCGGAAGTGAGGAGAGAAAGCTGGCACATTTCTCCCAGGACCCTGGCCCTGCAGAACTCCAAACGTCAGGTAAGGCGTCAGGCCTTACCACTGTGGGCAAGGCTCTGCTGCTGTGCGATACTTCAGGACAGTGGCCCCCACACCTGTGTCCTCTACTCTTCACCCTCCAAAACCCAGCGATGCCTGCGTCCTTTCACAACCAATCTCTCCACACATTATGCTTCGGAACAGTGAGGCCCTCAGTGCTCTTCTGGGCCCTGGGAGATTTATAACTATATTTTATTTCAGTGAAATATACTTAGTATTGAGAGATTTAAGCAGATATTTGTAATTAAAAGATAAAACATTTGTATATTACCTAACATTTATATATTACCTAAACCATTTATATATTACCTAATCTATTACCTAATAGCACATATTTAAATATTGCTGTTTTCCTGGAACTACCACAAATGCTGGAAACCCTGTAGGCAACAGGATAATATATCCTTCCTCTCAGGGTGTGTATTCTGAAAGAAAGAGACGTGAATACAAAAGTACATGGCAGATAAAGAGTACAAAGCCAGGTGTGATAGGAACTGGGATTGTGGGGCAAATGTAAACGGCTCACTCTAAAAAGGTCACTCAGAAACAAATGAACAAGGTGGGTGTAAGGAAATGTCAGATCAGGTAAATGAGGCAGCGGGTGAACAAACAAAGCCCAGGGCAGGTGTTTGATCTCCCCAGAGCCTGGCACCTTGTGGGCAGGGCTTGAATTTGAAGAGTAATGGAAAACCATTAGAGGTTCTAAATTATTTTATGAAAACAACTCTTTCATTGCTGTTTGGTAAATGAACAACAGGAAGCAAAGCGAGAGGCAGGAAGATGGCTGGGAGCTTGTGCAGAGGCACAGGGCTTGTGGCTTCTCTGTGCAGTAACAGAATTGATGAAAAGCACATATGTTATCAGTGTATATAGTTAACATAACTGAAGGGGTGGTGGGTGAAGCACAAAGATGCTGGAAAATAAGAAATCAAAACTCATCGTTTTCTCCATGATTTACAGCCAGTTAACATGAAACTGTTTTTTTATGACAGTTATTTAATGGAAACCTTTATTTTTGTTATGTTTACAAAGGACAGAGGAGGCAGGGCTTTGGGCTACATGACCCTTAATTTGTTTTCAACGTTGAGGCCTGTGATCCTAAGGTTGAAAAGAGAGCTGTTGCTCTGCCTTAGTTTAGGCAGTCCTAGGATCCGAACTCACACAGTGAGCATATTGTAGACAGGTGAGTTACCTAGATTACCTTGTGGGCAGTGAGGCAGGGCCACCATCCAGGCTCCAGAAGGAGCCTCAAGGAGCCAACAGGAGCTGACATGGAGAACAACTGAGCCCATTCCTGACTAGCATTATAAACGTGAAAAGAGGTCCTCGGTCCCCTGGAGACAGAGAGCAGTGACGGGTATTCTAGATGGGAAATTCCTTCTAGGTGACTTGTTTTCCCATTGGATCCCCATTTAATCAATATTCCCGGGACCACTCTACTGGGAAGCTTATTGGTTGGTCACAGTTTTGTCCCACCTTGTGCCCGCCTCGTAATTTCCCATTGGATCTTATAGTTGTCTTCTGCTGTGTGCCCGTCTCACCCCACAGCTTTGTCATATCAAACAAGCCAAAGAGGAAAAGCCACCCATTTTCTGATCCATCTTCTGTCTTTCTTGGAAGCTTTCTTTCTTTTAATAAAATTTTGGTTCTCTTAACCTCCGTTGTTTTTAGAATTCATTCTTCGGTCTTACAGAACATGAACTCAGATACCTCACAGGTTGGGAGTTACATCTGTTCCCCCTGGATCAAACGGGGTGTGGGACAAAGATAGGGAGACTTCATCCATCCCAGCTCCGCACTGCCTTCGAACACCCCAAGAGCACCTGACAGCATTTAATCATCGTTATCATTTTCTTGGTATCCAACAGTAGAAACAAACTGTTTTTAAGATTAATATTAAATACATTATATGTGAAACCACATAATCTTCACAAAATAAAGCATGTATCAGGTGCTTAGAAATTAAGCAACAGCATCTGAGCAGCAAGTATCACAGCCAGGAGTTTTGGGGTGAGGAAGTGGCGTAATCTGAATTATAAGATCTAATTGATATCTAATTGATCTAATTGATAAGATCTAACAGATCTAATTGATAAGCTCTCTGTGTTTTGTCCATATTTAAAACCTGTTTTATTCGTGCATGTTTCCTGTGTGTGCTGCTACAGTCAAATTAAAGAGTGGCTCGTGTCTCCTGCCTTTTATTGAACTGCTTCTTCCCTGAACTGTGAAATCTTCAGTGCATAATAAAGGACTGTAAGAACCAAGAATCAGGCTGGAGACTTAGCTCAAGTGGTGCTGCACCTACCTTGGAAGCACAAGGGCTCGTGTTTGATCCCCAGTACCACAAAAAAAAGGAACTAAGAACAAAGTGGAATAGATACAACTTTTAACTTTAGTTGAAAACTATTTCAGTATAAAATAGTATAAATTTGGTTTAGTGTGTGAATATATATTATATATTGATATGCATGCACATGTAAAATATAAATATAAGTCCCTGTATCAAATACATACATGTATGTGCACACATATACACCCTTCCCTGCAGGTAGAAACAACGTAAGTGGAAATCTCTTTCCAGCATCACTGAGGTGATTTATTTTATAACCAAATATTGTTAATAATCCACCAGTCCTTTCGGCTTATTGGAGAAGAAGCTTCCTGGAAGCCAAAGACAGAGCTTTTTAAAAGAAAAAAGAAAAGCAGGATGCCACGTTTCATCGCTCTCTCTGTTCCTACTCGCTCAGCGCCGAGAGAAATAAATCAAAGTGACAATGAGTTGGAATGAAAATCAGGTTTTGCCAGCGCATTCATTCAGAGAAAAATTCTCCAAAAAGCTGAAAATGGAAAATAAAAAAAAAAAAAAAAGAAAGAAAGAAAAAGAAACTCATTCTTACTGCTAATGAAATGTTTCCTGCTGTCAAGCAGTGTGTGGCCAGGAGAAAAACGATTTGGACTCAGGCAGAAACTCGGGCCGTGGAGCATTTTCCACCAGGTGACTAGGCTGCTAGAGTCTGGAGCTGTGATCCGTGAGAGCGGCGGAGCAGGCTCCGGAGTGGCGGGGGAGCTCTCCGCGGTCCTGCACTGCGCCGGAGGAGCCGCCCTTTGGCTCTCACTGACGCTGTCCCCACTAACCCGCTTCCCAGAAATGCAGGTGTCTTTTCAAAGATCTGATTTTTAAAATAAGGTTAGCAAGTGACAGCTGTGAGGAAATGAAGCCATTCTCGGGAGAGTAGCTCCCTTGTGGGACAGGGCAAACCACGGAAAGATTTTGTAGTCTAGTGTGAAATCAGAGCTTCCCG
>PVIR01035467.1:0-16448 GCA_004026965.1 Petromus typicus | reverse complement strand
AAAAAAAAAAAAAGAAGAAAGAAAAGAAAAAAAACCCCAAAACCTTAATGAGTTTAATAAGAAAGCCACCACAGCACTTAATTGTGGCAATTGTAATAAGCCTGTGTCTCTCTTTTGAAAACTGTCCTTAGCATCAGTGTTAAACTCAGCCAATGTAACAGTCACAGGAAGTAAGAAAGCCTAACACAAGCAAAAAATAGTACTCAGTAATTTCAGTATAAAGAATTCTAAAGCCTGTAATTTTGGATCTTACATAGTGTTACAGTCACAAAGTTCATAGAAAGCATCAGCTGAATCTGAAAATTTGTTCTTGAGATCAAGGAAGAATTTTTGAGCCATTAGTTCTTGGAATAAAAATTAAATTTTTTGTTAAAACTTTTCTTTGTGGGATGGGAATTTAGCTCAGTGGTTCCAGCACCTGCCTTGCAAGTACAAGGGCCCCGGTTTGATCCCTGGTAACCACAACAATGCCAGGCATGGAGACTCACTCGCATCAGCAGTCAGTATCACACACCACAGTGCCAGGGTGGTGGCTCACGCCTGTAATCCCAGCACTTGGGAGGCAGAGGCAGGAGAATTACTGTGAATTCAAGGTTGAGCTCAGAATCAGCCTGAACTATAAAATGAGACCCTGTCTCAAAAAGAAAAAAAATAAAAAAGAAGCAAGTATTAGGAAGTAAAAGTTAAGAGATTCACAAAACAAATATGATCTGATGAGAAACTGAAAATGTAAGTGAGTTATAGAAAGTATGATAGATATTGTAAAATAGAAAATATTCAAAGGGAAATGGGGGTAGGAACAACAAGGGAAAAGAAAAAAATTGTCATAGTAATTTAAAAAAGGGAAACAAAGCTTATATATACAGGAGTGGGGGTTCTAGAGTAGGTAGGAAAATGGGAAAAAATGAGAATGAAGTCATGTCATATGCTGGCACAAATTGTCAATGTTGAGTGTGATCATGATGTGTATATAAAATGTATCTATTTCATAATAAAAAAATACATGATCTGTAACAATCACATTCTATCTTAGGAACTAACATCCCAGATCTGAAATCTCAAGGAGGTTATGAATGTAAGATGACATACAACAAGGGGATGATTTTTTAAAACAAAAAGGAGCAAATAGTGCTTTTTAATGCTATCTGTGCTGTTGAATATATTTTGACAAGAAATAGCTCTGAGTCAAGTTTGTACTTACAGTACATTTCCAAGGTACTCACTCATCTGAGAATGGCGTCAAAGTTTTCACAAAGCATTTTACTGCATAAAAACACCCATCCAGTTTCTTAATGCACTTGTAGACTGTACCAAATTCCCCAACTCCAAGTTTTCCTAGCTCCAAGAATTCCTTTTGGAAGCGGGAAGCCATGTTAAATCTTTGTAGAATACTTTTCTAAAAATATTTTAATAAAAAGGAGTTAGAATAATTCTTCCTAACCTTGTGAGCAATAAAACTGAACCATGCTACATTCCAAAACTGCTTTAAGTTTTCAAAAAGCTTTTGAGCCAAAATAATAGGTTCTATTTACGTCGATCTTCTCAGTAGTAATAACGCCACACACACCAATTTGGAAGGAGGGATTGAGACAGGAGCCCGCGTAGTTCAGGGTGGCCTTAAATTCACAATGATCCTCCTGCCTCAGCCTCCCAGGTACTGGAATCATAGGCATGTGCCACCACACCTGGCCCCAATTATTACCTTCTCTATGTCCTTTTTTAAACCTTCCACACAATTCTGTACTGACCTTTCCTTACTTTTAAAAAAATAATTCCCTATCAAGTCATGCTATTCTGTTCTATATGTCCCTCTAGGGAATGTATCTTCGCACACCCAAAGCTGCTCTCCTCAGCCAAAGAACTAGCTGGAGACGTGGGGCATGTTTAAAACAAGTTTTTCCCTTTGATGCCTTCTCTACCTTTCTCAGAGTCTGGATGATAATATTTCCATCTCAAGTTGAATAAAATATCTTGTTTAAATTTGTTTTCCCAAAAGTCTTAATTTTAATTAATCAAAGAAAGTTAGATGGTGTTATAACTGCTAGTATTCAAATGTCTTTTAATGAGAGAAACTGAATTTTTTCTCTAATTGTTAAAGGTTAAACTTACAGGAAACAATCCACAAAAACAATTACTGATTACCAGGAGCTGGAGAGAGGGCTAATAGTATAGGGAGTCTAGACAGAAGAAGCATAGCTTGAGATTGGCTAGGGACATTGGGAATTACAGATCTTACTGATAAATTATAAAGACTGATTAGAATTGGATGTTAAAAATTACCTAAGTGTCGAGCCGGGGAGTTAGCTCAGTGGTTCCAGCGCCTGTCTTGCAAGCGCAAGGGCCCGGGTTCGATTCCCCGGTAACCACATACAATACTGGGTGTGGAGACCCACACCCAGCAGCAACCAGTACCACATACCACAGTGCCGGGCGTGGTGGCTCACACCTGTCATCCCAGTACTCGGGAGGCAGAGGCAGGAGGATTTTTGTGATGTGAGTTTGAGTCTGAGCTCAGGGCCAGCCTCAACCATAAAGCAAGACCCTGTCTCAAAAAACCCTTAAAAAAAAAAAAAAAAGACTGTAAACACTGGCCTAATGTCCAGATAAACTCAGTTGCAGTGCACATTGGGGTGGGAAGGGAGAAAAGAGACCTGTCAGGAAGGAGGGAGGAGAAGAGAAAGAAGGGAGAGAGAAAAGAGGGGAGCATGAGGAGAGGGGACAGAGGAGGGGAGAAAGAAAACAGTAAAATGCTGGTGTTGTGATGGACAGTTGCACCCAAAACCATGCTTACCTTGGGAGCCAGCGTTCGTTGTACTTTGCCTTGCTCTGTATCAGGTTCATCACTTAAAAAAAAACGTTGTATCTATGCATGATTATAATTATAATCAACATACTTATGAAACCTAGTAGTATGCTACATTATGGGGCTCTCAGAGAAAATCAGACAATTCCTTCTCCTTGATTTGTACGTGGGGACAAGGATAGCCAGGGGATTCTTTTTTTTTTTAATTAAAATCTTTCTTGGTACATTATGAATACACATCACCATCGCATTCAACATTGAGAATTTGTACCAGAATATGACATGACTTGATACCAGGGAATTTCAATATAAGGATATAGGACGGAGTAACGACAGCAAAGGACACCATGGACAGTACCCAGTCATGTAAGTATTTCAAAAGTGAAAAAGGTTTCCCAGAAGAGAGAATGTATAAGCTCAGAATCCAAGAATGAGTGGGACCTGGCTAAGGAAAAGGAGTGGGAGTCTTAGGCAAGTAGAACACCACGTTCAGGGAATTGGAAGTTATGGGAGAACACAGTATATATTAAAATGTGAGTATTATTATCCCCAAATGAGCTAACCAAGGCGAAGAGAGGTTAAATAATTCTAGGTTATACAATACCTAACAGAACTGGGATTTAAACCAAGTCTGACCCCAATTCATTTACTCTTCACTATGATACCCTCTTTCCAACACCTATCTGCCCCAGAACCTGGCTTTTCAGATTGGTTCACAGGTAGGTGAAGTACTGCACAGTGTAAGTACAGTCCTGGCCAAGAGGCCTTCAATTACATTTCAATAAACAGAAGTCATACACAAACACTGTTCTTTTGTTTTGTTTTGTTTTTTAGTGAGTGATTGTATTCTGGGTCTTTATGCAAGATTTCAAATTATAAATCATCCAACTAGTTTTTTTCTTCTCAAGAAGTACAAGGTAGACAGTGCAAGTGAAAGATATCACATTCATAGAAATGAACTGATGGAACTTTGTGCCCTAAATTTAACACCATATTCTGATACTTTATAAAATGAAAATACCACAGTATGTAAGGGAGAAAAATATTCCCTAAAGCTCTGAGTGTTTTCTACGGTGTTACCACCTTTGTTTCCAAGAATAAAATTCACTTGTCTTTATCTGCTAACTTCAAAGGAAGCCATTTATTCTTAATGATTTATAAAGACCATTAAGTGCTAGAACCAGTAGAATTCTTGGTATACAAAGTAAACTAGGTATACCTATGCTGAACTCCTTATAATTAAGATTCAGGAGACAATGTTAAGAAAACCTACTACAGTCACAAGGCTCAGTAATTCAGTTACTTATTCCAAAGAAACAATTCAACACAACATGTTACACTCTCTGAAAAGTTCAGATTGTTAGCTGTGCATTTGCTGAGTAGATATGAACTCAAATGATTTCCTCACTTTAAAGATGCTTCCATTCTGTCAAAAAAAAAAAAAAAAAAAAAAGCATTATCGAAGCATGGTGCAGTAATACCCCTGAGTAACACCCACAGATTTTTTGGATGGTTTGTATGATTCTGCAGCCTTTACAGAAAGGGACAGTTAGGCCTTTGCTTTTTTAGCTCCTTCTACAAACAGTACTGTCTTTTTTTCTTCACTCAGTCTTCCACTGCCTACAGAGATGTGCAAATTCTATCGCTATAGCTCTCATCGGTCCCTCAAGATAGATTGTAGGCAACAGTGTACTGTTGGGAATGTGAACTACACCTTCCCCCAGGTGCTGGCCTCATGTTCATGGGGGAGAAGCTTTGAACGCAGCTTCCTACGATGAAGTCAGAGAGCCAGTGCTTACTCCACCCTGCGGCCTTCTCGAGAAGCCAGGAGCAGTACCCATGGGGATGGAAAGATCTCAGAATCTCTGCAACCACATTCACCTAGGGAGGGGGCATATGGCAACATATTTCAGTGTTATTCAGAGTTATTGATCCTAATCTTTAATGCTCTTTTTTTACTCCTTGACCATTGGAATTGTCCAAAATTAGAGACCACCCGCACTTACAGATCTCCTGGGATTTTCCTCTTGCCCTTTGATTGAAGAAATAACTTCTCATAGGACTCGGGGGTGAAAGGGTTAAAGCAGAGTAGAGAGACTGAGGAGGCCTTATCCATGGGAGAATCGGGTGTTATCCACAAGTGCTCCATGCTTCCAGGGAGGACCTTCCATGTCACACTCACCTGCTGGCTCAACGGACTCTGAGGAAGGATGACAAAGGCAAATTAGAATAAAGTTAGTAAAAAAAAAAGTTCTATATCAACTAGTTAATATTTGAACCAAAGAATGTTATTGCTAAAGGGGGTGTTAAAGGTGATCTGGTGTACTGCAAACTAGTTGAGTTGTAGCTGGTCCTCTTAGAAAATCTAGCCTAATTTTTTTTTTTTTTGTGATAGGGTCTTGCTATATACTTCAGGCTGTTATACAAACAAGAGAACATGCCATGGTATCTATATCCCATTTAATTCACAGTTTAAGGAAAAGATCGCAGACACTATAAAAATAAAAATTCTGAACTCACTATGTAACCCATTCTGGGCTCAAACTTTGATCCTCCTGCCTCAGCCTCCCAAGTACTAGAGTTACAGGTGTGTATCTACATCCAGCTAGTCTTTAAATCTTCTTTTGCTTGTGATCAGCACAGGAAACTGTACTTTTGTTAATCACTATCCCTTTGCCTGGGCCATTGTGCTAGCTAGCTGTGTAATTCACCAATTTTCATTCTGCTCCCAATTTTTAAAGATGAGAATATTTAAACAAAATATTTTTAGACAAAATGATTCCATAAAAGACCTTGTCCTTATGTTTTCATAGTAACAGTCTAATTTCCCTTCAGTTACTCATCCAAATATTTGTTTGGTGCCTACTAAGTAGCAGTTACCATCGTAGATATTTAGGGGTAAAAAGAATAAATTGCAGCTCTTAAGGAAAACATTCCATTAACCAGGAGTTCATTGTATCTCTGAAAGAAGTATTTTTGTAAAGGAAAGATTTCACCAGGTCTTGTAAACGTGCAAAGAAAAGCTCCCAATTTCACTTAAAACACAGCATTAAATGAGAAGATCTCCATGAAGTGGGACAAAGCAATTGAAAGACAGTACTCAAAAGTAATCCCTTAAGATTTGAGGGGCTCTGTAGTCACTATAATCAGCTACATGAGAGTGTGGCACAGAAAGAGGTCATAAGCCTTACCCTAACTAAAGCTAACCCATAGTGCAAGGGGGAAGGTCAACGACAAAGAATTCTAAGGCAGCACTAAGTTTCAGTGCTCAGAGGAATACCTTTGCTGTAAATCTAACAAGTAAATACTAACATCTTGGTGCTGGTTAGAACTTCAAGAGGCAAGTATTGCACTGTGAGACTCAATTCTAACCATCTCTGCCCTTACCCTTCAGTGTGGAAGCAGAAGCCAGACTACAGTATGACTCATTAAGAATGTGAGTCTACAAATAGTGGACTTATAAATATTCAAAATGACTGATAGAAACACAGGAGGCTGCTGAGTACACATAGTAACATACCTTTTTGTAAGTGAAGATAAATGTTAGGCTGGGGATGCCACTCACTGTCGTGCTTGCCTAAGTGTACAAGAATTGTGCATACATCTTACAGTGTGTTGAGTGAATAATCCAGGGGGATTTGGTTAAAGCCCTCACTGAAAAACTCTTGAGTTTTCTAAGCTTTCATGAGGATGGCCTGTTGGTTCAGAATAAGACTATGCTGCACAGTTTTGTGGCCATGCTTCAAGGAAAATAAAAACTACCTATGAGATTTTCACCAAAAAGTGGGCAAATCTCAGTGGACCCCTGACTTGCAAACTTGATTGGTTCCTGAAGGCTGGTTGTAACTCACATTGGTTGCAAGTCAAAACAGATGAGATATGGGTGTTTACCTGGGTATACACTATAAATAACAGGAGGAAGATGAATCTTCCATTAACCTAATTACCCAAGCTGTTTCTATGTGAGTCCTGTTGTAACTGGAGGGCCCACTGTATTCACCTCGGGGAAGAAGACATCGGAATTTCTGATCTGGAAATATGAAGCCAGGAGAGTTTGTGAGCGTCCCCTGCGATGTGGGGATGGCTGTAAATCCATTGTGAAAAGAAGGTCTGCATGGAGTGAAGCAGCTGGGACTCTGAAGATAACAGAGGCTGAGACAATAAACGTGCTCTAAAGAAAGCTGCATGCCAGCTCTGTGCAGATGACTGAAGAGGATGGGGAAGTGGGGGGGGACAGCTCCTTGATATCTGAAAATGGTAAGAAAGCAACCATCATACCAACACACATTTCAGTAGTAGGCCGGGAAGACTCTAAAGGCCTAGTTGGTCCCTTGATGCTTCATTTCCTTCTACGGTGTTCCAATCCATGGTTGTCTCCCAGTGTTCAGATGAGATCAGGCGCATTCAGGGTGATATGGCCATAGACATCACCCAGTGTTCAAAGCATTTATCTACATGGACCTTACTACCTCCAAAAGATGTTCTTCTATTGCACAGCATTTCTGCTAAGAATTCCTTTAGGAGAACTATAGTTGATTTCACGTGATTTCTGGTTCCATCCCTTGGCCAAAGCTGAAGCATGCCAACCCTTCTTTCCTGTGCAGCCTCGTTTTCAGCATAGCATCAACAACCATCATCACCCTCGCTCCGCTCTGCCCTTAATGAATGGTCTGTTTTCATAAAATATGAACTTTGTCAGTTGCATTTCCAGCTTCCTTCTCAAAATCTAGTCTCTTCCTGTGTTTGACTCTTGGCATTATCCAAGATTTCTAACTTGTGCCCCTTTTCTTACCCTGGCACACACAATATATAACCTTACTCCCAAATGTGGTGTTAGCAGTTTCCCCATAGCCATGGCTACTAAATATAAATCTCTGACTTATATTGTTTTCTTATACTCTAGCTTACTGGGTTTTTGGAGACAGGGTCTCACTATGTAATTCAGGCAAGCCTGGAACTCAACTCGATGATCTTCCTGCCTCAAGTGCTTGATTACAGGCAGATGCCACCATGCTTGGTTGCCCCAGATTCATTTAACCAACTGTTTACACCACATATCTGCTTTTCCTCCAAAGCTACATGTCTTCTGGTGTTTTTTTTGTTTTTTTTTTTAGCTTGGTTCAAAGTAACCTCTGTGTATTTAGCCAATCAACCAAGAACCTTCTCAGAACTTCCTGTTCCCTACGCCCTCCATCGAGTCAGTTATAACTCCCGAACCTCTCTCACCTCCTCTGTCTTCTCCTGTCCTAGTTCAGGCCTTCTGTTGTCAACAAAGCTGTTGTAAATACTGTCCAGCCTCCAAATTCTCTCATGGTCCATTCCATCTCACACCTGAAGATGATGATCGTCTCAGTGACTCTATTCACCAAATTTAAAGACCCTTTCAATCCTTTCAGAATAAAGTCTTAGCACTTGTCTCTTTGCCCTGGCCTCACTTTCTACCTCTCACACACAGATCCCTTTCCATGAATGACAAGCATTTTTATAAGTACAGCATGCTCTTTCCTTTCCATAACTTGGAAGATACTTTTTCCTTTGCCGTCAGTTTTCATTTTCATTTGTTTGTGTAGGAACAGTTCCTAAAGGCAGTACGGCAAGTCCCTGCATTACAGATGAGTTGCATTCTGGGATACTGTCTATACATCCGATTCATTTGTAATCCAACAAAGTGAGTCGTACACAGCACACCTGTGAAAGTTCACAGCTCAGATGTTCCCAGGGACTGAGTGTAAATGGGTTTTCCAGGGTCTGCTAACACAGCTAGGTGTTTCCTTAAACTGTGAATTAAGTGGGATATTAGATACCATGGCATGTTCTCTTGTTTGTATAATCTAATTAGAACCACCTTCTCTGCCCAACCTCCACCACATACTAAAACTACAGACCTACATTGC
The DNA here is from genome assembly GCA_004026965.1 of Petromus typicus. Taxonomy (NCBI): domain Eukaryota; kingdom Metazoa; phylum Chordata; class Mammalia; order Rodentia; family Petromuridae; genus Petromus; species Petromus typicus. The sequence goes on along the minus strand of PVIR01035467.1, from coordinate 7,751 downwards.
CATTTATACGCTTCCTTTACTTTTCTTTAGTATCCTGCTGATAATCTGCCCAGAGAACTCTTGATGCACTAATCACTGTGTCTGGTGGCCCAGCACCCACCCCAGGATGTAAACTCTCTGAAGGACAGAGTTATAATGCTCCTTGCCCATGATGGATTCTCAAAAGAAATTGATGATCAATTGTTTAGTACTGAGACCTTTGAGAAATCCATCTGAGCATATTTCTGTGTAACAGTTCAGACAAAAGCTTCGTATCTCCTGTTAAACACAATGTGCATACTCAGCAGGAACTACAGCCCTACTGACAGCAACTGACTGCAAGCAGGACCACAGGTAACGATCCCTAGTGCCGCGAGCTGAACCAGCAGGGAACATAGCTAAGATCCATCCTAGGGCACACAGCATACCACCAGGTCTGTTAGAAGCAACCCAGCCCTACCTTGGCTTTAACAACCTAAGGGATGTTTCAAGACTGATCATAACAAGGATAAAGGAACACGCATATTTGACATCCTAAATTTTTAAAGATATATTGACAAGTTACTTCTTTGCTCACACATAGTCAAAGAACCTGTTCTCTGCTAGAAAAGGAGGGAAAATGTTTCTCCTGGGGAGCACAGAAGCAGAGATATGAGCATATTCATACAGTGATGTGAACATTCTTATATTGAAAAACATTAATAATTACCCCCATATACAATCTACTGGCATAATGAAAATAGATTAAACCCAAAATATCAGATGTCTCTAGTTCTGTCTCTACCATTGGCGAAGCTATTAGTCAGTTATCTTTTGATATCTCCTCTGTAAAGAGCACAGGGAGGAGATCTTAGTATTTCTTCCAATTCCAGTGTTCTTTAGAGACTTTAGCCTACTCAAGACTTACTTGTGACAACACCACATAGCTACTGGTACCTGTGGTTCTGAGAAATTTTTTTCTATACTTTTAAATGTTCATTCATTTCTACCAGTAAGCATGTACCTGGGGATGCACACAGCCTGTGAGGTAATAAACATACACAAACTACCAAGTACTCATTCTTTGACAGCTGAGCTAAAGCAAAACAGAGCTGGCTGGCCCTGCCCTCCCCTCCCCTCTCCCCTCTATGGCTCACTTACCCTGGAAATGGAGGGTTTCTCATCCTGCTGCAGGCTGCTGTGGGCAGCTGGTGCTGGTGTCGAAGGACACCTGGGAGAGCGTGACCTTGAAATCTGCAGAGTCAAACAGGGATTTTTCTGAGATGTCCTGAGTTCAGATATATTCTTGAGAGGAGTGCTGGGAACCTCCAGACACCAAGCTTTACTTCTCTTGGGGGACTGAGTTGGGGTCTTCACACCCTGAGCCTCACCCCTCCTGGGGCTTTGGGCCGGGGTCTTCACACCCTGAGCCTCACCCCTCCTGGGGCTTTGGGCCGGGGTCGTCACACCCTGAGCCTCACCCCTCCTGGGGCTTTGGGCCGGGGTCTTCACACCCTGAGCCTCACCCCTCCTGGGGCTTTGGGTTGGGGTCTTCACACCCTGAACTTCACTCTTCTCAGGGCTTTGGCTCAGGTCCCTCTTGCTGTCTTGTGTTGTGATGTGCCCTTCACTCTCAAATGCTTCTTCACAAAAAGATAAGTTTAATTTCTGACTTGGCTCCTTGTGACCACCTTTGTCATCCATTGCAGTGAAGGTGATCAAGTCTAGTGTAGGCAAGAAGATCTCTCAGAAGAGAACAATGAATGAACAGATAGAAGGAGAAAAAGAACTAAAAGCAACAAGTTCCAAAACTTTAGCTTGCCTTTCTTTCTACCAGCTACCAGCTGCGTGAAACTGTAGCTTTCCCCTTTAAATACCACAGATGGGTATTTAAGACCTCAGCCTATCCTTATTTCATTCTGATTGAGCGCCAGTAACTTGCTAAGCAGCTCTACCAGTTCACGTGCAGAAATCTCTGGATGCCCCACAGAGATCCCCTGCACCAATTGCTACAAAATATTCTAGCAAGATAGTAAATTCCTTTAGTTTAGCATGGATTTTAAAATATCCATTAACCCCAATGGGAACAGACTCATGCAAAAGAAATTATGTTCACCTTACTACACCTGCCATTTATAAATACCACCCTCTCCTCCCTTCCATTCTCCACCCAGCAATGGCAACAGCAGGTCATTAGAATTGAGCACCACCTGGCTGTCATAATGACCCTTAAACAATATCTAGCATCTTGGCTGGAATTCATATCCCTGATGGGGACACACCCTTAAACTTTTGCTATATATATCTGCCTTAATTCAGGAATCCTCCCACCCCTTGGTCTTTGCAGTTAAAATGTTTAGAGAATTAAAAAAAATTTGAGACAAAGTCTTACCATCTAGTTTAGGCTGATCTTGATCTCACTGTGTAGCCAGGCTGGCCTCAAATTCATAACAATCTTACTGCCTCAGCCCTCCCCAAGTGCTGGGATGCAGGCATGACCTACCATACTCAGCCAGAATTAAATAAAATTTTAAACTGACGAAAGAGAAGCTAGAAAAAATCAGCAGTGAATGCGCAGAATTGGGGGTGAGGCACTCTAAGATGCCAATGCTTTCTCAAAAAAAAAATTCCTTATTTAAAATGTTTCCCTTTAATTTTAAGTAGCTTTAATAAACATTATTTAATTTCTTTCTTGGAGGCCCCCAGGGGAAAGGTAAAAATCTTCTGATATAAAAAGGTAAAATCAGATGATTCAAAAATCTTTCTTTTGGTTACATACCCAAAGGAAATGAAGCCAATAACTCAGAGAAATGTGTACCCCAAGTTCACCACAGCGCAGTTCAGCACAGCTAGGGTATGGTACAACTCAGTGTCCACCAATGTATGAATAGATTTCTTTAAATGTGACTTGCAGGGCCCAAGGATTTAGCTCAGTGGTTTCAGCATCTGCTTTGCAAGGGCAAGGTCCCAAATTCGATCCCTGGTAACCATGTACCACAATACTGGGTGTGGTAACTCATGCCTATAAACTCAGCACTGATAACCACATATCACAACGCCAGGCGTAGTGGCTCATGCCTATAGTCCCAGAACTCGGGAGGTATAGGCAGGAAGATTGCTGTGAGTTTGAGTATGTTGCCAGGCTACATACTGAGTTCAGGGCCATCCTGAACCACAAAGCAAGACCCTGTCTCAAAAAAAAAAATGTTTTTGTTTTGATACCCAGGTTAAGAGAAATACTACTCAGCCACAAACAGGAGGATATCCTGCCATTTTACAATGCGTACAAAGCCAGAGGACGTTATGTGAAGAGAAAGAAGTCAGACACAGAAAGACCAACATCCTATGATCTTGCCACTAAGGTCGAACCCGAGTCAGATTCACATCCATTTGGTGGATGCCAAAGGGTACAACGTTCATTTGTAAGAGATATGTTATTTTATACAAGAAAGCCATGTAAAAGGAAGCTTTGAAAAAGGATCCCACAGGGACCTGGCATGAAAAATTACTTACCGGCTAAACATGGAGAGAAGTGAGGAGATAGGCAGAGATTGATGAACCAAGCAGTTTGAGGGGCTTGACACAAAAATTGTTTCTTGAGCCTTCGTTCACCTCTACTCATCCCCATTTTCTATCCGTCTTCTGTCTCTTCACCGGCACCTTCACCACTTTCTCCTTTCCACACCCAGCTCCTGAAAGAGGCGACCTAAGTGAAGGCTAACTGAGGAGGCAAGAGGTCATTTTCCTGTCTTTTGCTTTTGTTTCTTCAGCTAAATTTATTCTCTCACTCCTCCTTTGACACGATTATGAGACCTCCCCTCCCCCCGCACAGACTGCCTCAGATCATTTTTTATTAGTACATGTTTACCTCAGGGAGTGGTTACATGTACATAATACAGCTTGATTCTCTTTTTAACCCCTTTCCTCTTCCCCCCTGCCCCCCTTCTCCTCTAAATCCCCTTTCCCCACTTTCATTCTTGTAGATATAATTAATCTTAGCCCATGCTTGTGACATAAAATGTTTACAGGCACTGAGGTTATGGATTCCTGTAGGTGGCATATGTCCATCCTATTTATTTCCTCCTCCCTCTCCCTCTCCGGTCACCCTCAGCCTCAGGGCCCCTTCCCGTTTTCAAGATTTCGATGCCCTGGTCTCCTTCTCTCCATCCTTCACTGTGCTGTTTGTCAGTACTCTGCTGTACTCAGGGGTCATATATTTGCAGCGCGCTCACCTTTATTCAAAGTTGAGCATCTCTCAGGGGTCAAGCAAAAGAATCATTAAAACAAAAGTAAGACTCCGAGGTTACCCATAAAATATCGACTGAAATTTTGGGGCCAGAAGTAAAGTGGGTTTTGTGTTTCTTTTTGTTGTTGTTTGTTTGTTTGTTTTTTCACAGATCAGGGACAAATAATAGGGTGCCTTCCCTCCAGCCTTCGTATTGCTGTTTTCCACTCATATTTCATAGCTTGTCCTTCCTGCCTCCCCAGTTCAGCGAGGGGCTGGCTTCTGTCTCCACAGAGGAGGGTCTGACCTGAACTACTGACTGTATCACGGGCCTGCAGCGGAGACAAGGGCTGGTTGACAGTGTTCTCCAGGCAGACGGGGCTATCCTTTTATCTTCCCTCCCTGCCTCCCCTCTCTCGCTCTCCATACTTCTCGGTTACCCTGGGGTTTGGCTGCCTTGTTTGCCTAGGGAGGAACAGCGACATTGCTGAGGTTTAGATCTGGTGTTATGAGCAATAATTTATTGGAAGCGCACGCCATTCACTTTCCTGGGTATTGTCACATGGGATGATGAGATAATGACTGTGGCCATGGCTTCAGGATAAGTAAGGTAAATAACAGATAGTCCAGGTGTGGAAAATATAGCAACGAGGACTGGGCAGTTGCTGATCTTGATGACTCAAGGGAGCCCCGGAAACTGCACGTCTTGCTTCCGGCCCCTGACCATTTTTGCTGTCACAGTTTACTCTTTTCTTTGTTCCCAGCCCTGTCACGTTACGGAAATTTCATCCTTGCTTCAGTGCATGTTAAAACCACAGTCATGCATTGTAGGCATATGGTTCCCGTTACAGAGAGGATGATGTGTTAACCGGGAGCCCATGTAATTTGTGGTAACTGGAGCAAAAGGGGAAGTTTTATCTTCTAACACCTAGTGCCTAGTAGATTTCAATACATCATTTTTGGGTGGATTTGAGAAGATAAACTGAAAATCATTTTTCTTCAAAATACTCAGAATTTGCACTTTTTCCTTAAGTCTGAATGCTTTGTTTATTGTAGAGGGGTTGCTACCTCCATGGGGCGGATCTCCAAGGTAAGACGCATAAGAAGGAAGTCAACCGTGCATTCCAGGTCGCATCTGAGCCCCTAAATGATGTACTTAGAAGTTCCTTCTGTAGAAACACTGGCTAGCACTGAGGGGGCTCCCAAACTCCACCCTGTCCATGCCTTTGTTCTGAGGCCTTAGGGACAAGGCAGGAAGGACAAAAGCAGGAAAGTACACCTATTCGAATTGATTTCACAGCAGGTGGGACTTGAATTCACCCTTGGGGTAGATTGCTCTCTTGCAAAGCTATAAAACTAAAGCCATGGGAGAGGAGATATTTGTTTGAGAGTCTGTCACTCCAAGGAAGGATGTGCTGGCCTGACTGTATTCTTAGGAGAAAGAATTGTTAAAAAAAAAAATGAATGGAATAAAGTGAAGTTCTGTCACTTTAGGAATGAATTAAGCCTGGATCATTTTGAATTGAAAAATTGGTAATATTTTGTTATATATTTGAGGGTGCTGATTCAATGGAAACCACCCCAACTTCATACTGTAAATCAAGCAGATTAAGAAATTAAATGGACAGTGCTCTGGAGAAAAACCAAGCATTGCCAACATATATTTGAAAACATAATTATATTAAATTACTGAACATAAACATAGAACAATTAAGAAGCTAAAAACTGGGAATGCTCTTTAAGCCAGTATGGCCACCTCCAGCAAAGTCACAAGTCAGGGGCCTGAAAAGCGAGTGCGTTTTCCCTTGCTCATCTGCCCTCATTCCAGGTCTCATTTCTGGGCAAGGGCGATGCTGCTTTCTGTGCCCCGCTGTGAGCCTATGCAAAGGGACTCCTCTGTCTTCCTCATGGATGTCCCCATACTACATTCCAAAGTTAAGATCATAAGGCTCAGTGAGAATGAAATGGTCCAACCAAAGTCACAACAGCTACACACACACACACACACACACACACACACACACACACACACACACCTGAAGATTTAACTATGCAACTGTGACAGATAACTAAGTAAACTCAACATCTATCTAACCATAAAGAGGAAAGATGACACAAAATTTTCTAGAAGGATGGTAAAATGTTCATACTCTGACCTTCATGGAAAAAAACCCACAAACCTGATACAAAGCATGACGTCAATTTGTAAGTACAGAAAAGAAACACACCTACTCTATCATGTTTTGAGGTACACTATTATGTCTAGCTGCTAGTAAGGATAAAAATTGTCCATGCTGAAGCACACAAGAGGATATCCCATTAAAACAGAGATGAACCGGGGCCGGGGATTTAGCTCAGTGGTTCCAGCGCTTGTCTTGCAAGCGCAAGGACCCAGGTTCGATCCCCGGTAACCACATACCATACTGGGTGTGGAGACTCACGCCCAGCAGCAATCAGTACCGCATACCACAGTGCCGGGCGTGGTGGCTCACGCCTGTAATCCCAGCAAAGTCACAAGTCAGTGCCCGGGAGGCAGAGGCAGGAGGATTGCTATGATGTGAGTTGGACGCTGAGCTCGGGGCCAGCCTGAACCACAAAAGCGAGACCCTGTCTCAAAAACAAAACAAAACAAAACAAAAAAAACAGAGACGAACCTCCCAAATAGAGGGTCACATAAGGAAACTTGCCTTGTGTCAACTTTGTCACCAGGAGATGGGAAAAAGATGTCGACCCCAAGTTAAACTATAAGCCAGTATTCAAGCTAGCTAGCTTGCATTGAAGTCACACTACCAACATTGCCCAAGGAAGACCAAGTAGAGAATTTAAGTCAGAATAGCCTCACATTGGTAGTCCTTCCAGAAGGCTGACAAAGGCAACCCCAAATCTCCTCTCTAAGAAACAGACCTAACCACAAGTCACCATAGCAGTGCTAAAGACTGGAAGACTTTGCATCTTAGAGCTGATGAACTCGGGCAAGTAAAATCTTAATAGCAGTCATCTGAGGCTTAAGATTATAGACGAAAAATATTTTCTGCTCTAAGTTTATATAATGCAATTTTTTTTTTTTTGTATTTTGGGAAGTAAAACAAATTTATTTTTAATTCAGACATACCAAGTTCTAGGTGAACTCATTTTGAAATAGCTGTCAGATGCTAGGGTCCCCAAATATGATCCCTTTTCCTCCTTTCTTGCCCTCTATACTTGCTCCTCAGCAGTGTGGTTCTAGTCGCTAAATTCACCTCATTTCCTTGCTGTCGTCTTGGGAAATTCTGTAGACACCAAAGATAAATCTGAATGTCAAGAGAAGCCTCTTTTAGATTGTGAATGTATGTGCTAAGTGACATTTTTAGGCTCCCACTGTGTGTAAGATTCTAGACAAAGCCCAGCCATACAGGCTGTTGCACAGAGGTATCAGTCTCTATCTTCATTCATTTCCTTTGTTAACACGTATTTATTGAGCACTTACTATGCACTTGGAATATAAAGATGGGCACAGCGGTTGATGAGCTAGAATAGGCTGTGGGGGTTAGGGTTTGCTAATTTTACTGTTCTATTCATGCAGCAAATC
>PVIR01035466.1:0-16450 GCA_004026965.1 Petromus typicus | reverse complement strand
CACTAGTGGGGCCGGGGAGTTAGCTCAGTGGTTCCGGCGCCTGTCTCGCAAGCGCAAGGACCCGGGTTCGATTCCCCGGTAACCACATAACAATACTGGGTGTGGAGACTCACACCCAGCAGCAACCAGTACCACATACCACAGTGCCGGGTGTGGTGGCTCACTCTTGTAATCCCAGCACTCGGGAGGCAGAGGCAGGAGGATTGTGATGTGAGTTGGAGGCTGAGCTTAGGGCCAGCCTGAACCACAAAGCGAGACCCTGTCTCCAAAAACCTAAAAAAAAAAAAAAAAAGAAAGAAAGCACTAGTAAGTCAGATTCAGCCCTAAGTTTGACAAAGTGAGTCTTAATACACTTTGGATACAAATATACAACGTAAAGCATTAGAACCCAAATCACACACAACCTGTGGAACTGTTTTAGTGCTTATAGTTACCTTAAAATGGTGGAATAGTACAGTAGGGCAACAGGCAAATGGGGGACCACTTTTCCTCATGCCTCCGGACTCCCTGGGCCGTGACCGAGCTTGCATTGTGCAGTAAGCACATGGCACGAATGTGGCGATGTCAGGTCTGAGACATGTTCGCATATATGAATATTTACAATGTGAGGTCCGTTCATATCTGGGAAAGTTCACAACTTGAATGTTCTTAAGTCAAGGACCTACTGTTTTGAAACTCTTGTCTCAAAAACATAAAATAAATTTAAATATCTTTTACTTTGGGCAAAGGCAGAAAGTACAGTGTCTCGGGACTTTTTTTCCTACTGGGTGTTGGCAGATGCCCTGTGGTCGGGCCTCACCTGTGGTCTCCAGCAACCATGGGGAGGATGCACAGGGCAGGGAGAGAACAGGCCCCAGATACCCCAGCAGTAACTCTGGCCATCTGTTGGGGCAGCAACGCCCCCAGTGACCCGGAGTGGAGGAGGCCCCTGTGATGCCTTCTGCTTGGTCCCAGTGTCAGGGCTGCCCAGCCGCTGCCTGGGGCAGGCTAGCCATGGTCAGTGTGACTGGAGAGATGGGGAAAAGGCTCGTGGGCTTGAGACTGTGCCAGCTCAAGCACATCAAGAGAAGGAAACTGGACAACAAAGTGAGACCCAGAAGACAGGACAGTCTGGTGGCTGTGGCAGCTCAACTAGGGCCTCAGTGGCTGTGCCAAGGCCGGGGACAGTGGCCCTGCTGTGCTCTGGATGAACAGGCTGCTGGCAGCACTCAGGAAGCTGAGGCAGGAGGACTGCTGAGAGTTTGAGGCCAACCTAGGCTACATAGTGGGTTCATGGCCAGCCTAGACTACATATTGAGACCCTATGTCCAAAAAAAAAAAAAAAACCCCACCACAAAAGAAATGGCCGTACTTGGTTAGAGACCCTCACCAGGGTATCAGGTTGGGGGAAGCATACTGGGCATTGCAGCAGTGGCAAGACAGTTCCGTGTACATTCTCTGTCTGAAAAGCACCTCATGGGTGAGGCCTTTATGCCCTTTCATGGTCTGACTGCACCTTCGGGGCCTCTTCCGGCCAAGCCCTTCCACCACCATCCTGCAGAGCAGGGGCTGCGGCAGGGACCCAGACAAGCTGGTCCTGGGTTGTGGGTCACCTGCAGACCCCCCCCCCCCAGCCAGCTGCCTTCCAAGGCTATGACTCATATCTGAACGCTGCCTCTGAACGCTGCCTCCGGAGCATATCTGCATTTTGTTTTGTTTTGTTTTGTTTTGTCAGCAGCTTGGACATACCAGTGCTGCTCCGGAGGTGTCCATTAGGAAGATTTCAGGCCACTTTGTATTATCCTGGCTTCCACTGGGCTTGGCCCTGATTCTGTCTTCTCTTTCTAGATACTCTGGGTTGTCCAAATCCCTAAGTGTACTCAAATCATAAGGGTTTCTCAAATGAATTCTCCAACATACCCATTTGCTGCACTGAAAAGCCTGCTAGTGTTTCCCTCACCAACTGTTCTTGTCCTTCCTCGGGGGCCTTGCCACCGAGGTACTCAGATTGGCCCCTGCGATCCTGGCAGGGAGTGGCTAGCCCTGCTCTGGTCATCGCTAGCTCTTGTCTTTACACTCTCCTGGATGAGCAGGCTGAGAAGCAGGGCTAACATCCGTCTTCCTAGGGCTCTGGCCTCAGAAAAGCAGATCGTGGGAGCTGAGGAAGCAGAAAGGGGCCCGGTTGCCCTTGAGACGGCTGCGTCTGGGAGCAACCAGCCGCCTTCTCACAGGGCCGCTGGTTTAGGGGCCGTAGGATGGAGCGTGGAGTCGCAGTCTTCCTCACCAGCCTCAGCGTCTTCCAAGGCAGATGATTCTCCCAGGCGGTCTGGTTCTGAGTTCTGAACAGGATCACTTTCTGGAAAAAGGAGGCCAGAGTGATCTTCTGTGGTGGGCTGACAATGTCATTTCCTGCTTGCATAGGACCTGGTCCAGGTTGGGTTCTGTTTCTGTTTGACCTCTTGGCTTGGTGAGTTCAGAGCCCTCAGAAGGCTGAGCATCCAGAAATTCACAGCAGTCCTCAGAATCATCCGCACCCCTCCCCGGCTCTGATTAGATTCAAATGTCAGTCTGGACTTGGAGTGTTTCTTCTCCCCACTCTCTCTGATCTCATTGAAGTAGTTCACAAAACGGTGATTTTTGTATCCTCCTGAGTTGTTTGTCTCTTAAAATTGATGACAAAGGGGCAATTTATGAGACTGCTTATTGGAGCTAATAAGAAGGCTCTCAGAGGCTGCAGAGAGGGGAAAGAAGTCAGGCTAGTTTCCTTTCCCTCATCCTTATATGGGACAGAGGTCCATATTTCAAAGGGGACTAGTTCAAAGAGAAACTATTGAGTTTGTATTTTTCTTCAGTCCTTAGTCATCCAGGCCAGGAACAGAAAAACTATCAGCTAACTTAGGATATTTTCTTTCCTCGAGGAAAGGTCCTGATGTCTCTGTTCTCATCTCAACCTGTTGTCTTCTTGTGTTTATCTTTATATCGTGAAGCTGGGTTTAGCTGCCTAAATTAACTCTTAACTCAGATGACACCTTTTCTTTTGCCGAGACTGAACTAAACTGTGACATGGGCGGTGGGCGGCTGTTTGGGGAGATGAAGGCGCAGCCCAGGCTTGTATGTTCCAGCAGGATGACCTCATCCTCCAGGTCCTCTGCTGTGAGGGGCCAGGTGATCCGCTCTGGAGCCCCTGCCTCATCTGAAAAGTCAGAGGTGGCCCCTGTCTGAGTCAGATTCATTCTCATCCCCCGTGACAGCAGAAACAGGTTCTGGTGAATAAGCTCTTGACCTTGTTTCCCTCTGTCATTTTGAAATTCAGACAAGTGCATATGTGACAGCTGATCTCTACACACGGTGACCATCTGCTCGAAGAGCTCACTACCCGACTGGCTGCTCGGGGCTGGCGAGGCCACTGCTGAGTTCCTTGCCCTTGTCTGGACCTTTCCATTACTGCCTGAAGCTGCTGACAAGGGCGGACTCAGGCTTCTGCCACCCACCCCTGACGGACTGTCTTCCCAGGGACAGGGACAGGATAGTCTGCCTTGCTCACCTGACAGCTCCCGCAGGGCCTTTGCACATGCCATGTCTTCTCCTTGTCCCCCGCAGGGCCGGCTGTCAGCTCCTTCTCAGTTTAAATTTGATCCAGTATAAGAATTAAGTTGTGTCTTATACTGGTACAAATCCCCATTATGGAGTGCAATCATGACGTGTATATTTAATGTACCAATAAAGATTAAAAAAAAAAAATTGATCCAGTAGCTGGAAAAGCTTTGAGACAGTGATCTGCAAATGGGGCTTTAATCAAAAGGTACCTCAGGAAGGGCCCAGAAAGGGAAGCATGAAAATCTGATCTGATTTGATCCGAGCACATGCTATAGGACTGAGTAATTGCTAGGAAGAGGTGACAGATTGGGAATACAGTTCCTTCGGGAAACACCAGTGCGCCTCCTGGAAGATCTGTGAGAGGCGTACAGTGTTCATCCGTCAGAGAGCAGGAGGCAGCGTCCGGGGCTGAATGATGGCGTCCTGCCAGAGCGGGAGCTGTGCCCGCCGAGCAAAACTTGCCAGAGTGACTCGAGGGGGAATCGTTTATGATAAGTGGCACGATCGAAGAAACAATCAATGCTCAGAATATCTGGGGTACGGAGTGAAATCCATAAGGGCATTATGCCTGGTAAACTAATAAAGTAAATTATAATTATAAAATCAAAGTCTAGCCAAGCTTTTGAGAAAAAGCTGCATTTTCATACTGACATAAAGCAGTCTTGCCATTTCTGGAAAGCACCATGGCTAAGTGTAATGAGCCTTGACATGTCACACCATTCAGCCCGGGAGACGTCTGAGACTGTATTGTAGAGAACACAGTTTTTACATCACAAGCTATCTAAAAATGATTAAGTAAAAACAAAATATGGTACAAATGATATATGATACTATTAAGGATGATTTATTTGTGTAACATAAAAACAGAAAAGTTGATATAATATATTCCTGAGTGAAAATTCAACTTTGTATTAGGCAGTGACTGGAGGTTTGTTTAAATAAGAAAGCCTGGGGTAAGAAGAGATGATGCCATTTGGTTACATGGCAGAATGAAGAGTTAGTTTGATGTCTCTGTTGCTTTAATGTTTTGTATTCATCTCTTGTTAGGAAGTTGGTTAGAAGCACAACTTTAAATGCAGTATCTTATACACCACTGTTAAAGAATAGGAGAAAGTATGTAAGACCTTACTCATCCTTGATGGGTTTTCTGACAGCTGTGCAGATCTCAAGCAATAGCTGGAACAGCAGAGGAGCCATATCTTGGGGCTGGACATATCCCTGCCTCAAGCTAGAGAAGAAAAAGCAAGATGAGTGAGCTGGATGCTTGGGGGGTGCTGGCCTTGCTCTGCTTAGAGCTGACCCTTGGAGAGTTCGGGTTTGTGTGTTTGTTGTTAGAAAATGAGCAAACCAGTATGGGTAGGGCAATGGGTTGGCTGCCTTCCCTTCGGAAACCTTTCCTTGCACCTCAGCCCACACTACACTCTATACCCCGGGCTTCCTTTTCCTTCTGGTTGGATCCATCTTGCTGTATAACCATGGCATCCTCTGATGGGTATTTTCACTATTATCCACTCCTTATAATAGTTTTCATACAGCATTGTCTCTAATGTGAGAGTTTGGACAGAGACTTCATTTTATTTAGTAGCTATTTTTCTTTAGGTCTTTACCCTCATGTAAGCAAGGCACTGAACCAAATAGGTCCCACTTTGATTGGGTTCCTGAGTTTCTGTACTTGGACAGACTTCTGCAGACATCAGGCAGTTCCCAAAGCCACAGGACAGTGAGCTTGGATCAACACTTTTGATTGTTGGGTGTCTGAGACCCAGGATGGAAAGAGTCTTGCATCGTGTCTGAGTACACAGAGCACTTACTTCATTAACCCGTGCTTCCTGAGCAGAGAGACACCAGGCCAGGAACCACTTCTCTCGCCTCCAGTTCCTCTCTTTTTCTCCCATGCTGTTCTTTCTTTCCTTCCTTCTCTACACATCAGAGGCCTTCATGATAACAAAGTAACATGACACCCTGACACACACCTTCCCAGCAGCTAGACAACGACACACATGGGTTCAGTTACTTCCCATACTGGACCCTGGAGGAAAGAGGGACAGGGAGGAGCTGCCCAGGTCACCTGCTGGTAGGATGGTTGTTCAAACCTGTGCAGGTGGCCCAGGGAGGAGGATCTTGGCCACTGTGCCCCATGATCTTGACCTCACTTTCCTGTGGAATGGAAGCAAGACTGTGAAGAGTGTGTGTGTGTGTGTGTGTGTGTGTGCGCGCGCGTGTGTGTGCGCGTGTGTGTGGGTGTGTGGGTGGACTACTCTGTCTCTCAATTTCTTCATTGGTGGAATTTCGGGAGCCTCCTCAGCTCCTCCCAAGGAGCTATTGTGATGAAATGTGTTAATAAAATCCTTAGGACAAGGGCTGGTGGGTAGTTATGATGCTTGATAAATGAGGGCCATCATCATCAGCATTCATGCCGATGTTGACGACCTCTGCTCAGCCACAGCTCCCACCTCCAACTGCTGGTGACAAGAAAAGCATTTCTAACAAGTTCCCTGGGCGGTGCTGGTGCTTCTGTCTGGGAACCCCCATTCTGGGCCTCCCACCTGGATGACCTTCAATCTCTCCCCTTCTTGTCATCTTGAGTTCCTTTTCTCCCCTTAGCTGTCCCTGTGTCACTTTCACTTCCTGTCTTCCTAGGATGAGGAACTAGGCACTATGTATGCTTGGCTGGGAAAGGACTTGTCTCAGAACCTCGCCAGGGCCTGGCCACCAGCAGGATCCGGCGTGAAGGGCAGTTTCAGCCAAGAAGAGACACAGGCCCCAGGGAAGCCTGGGGTTTGTACATGGACAGCAGGTGACTTTGGAAGTCCCAGGAGAGGAAGAAAAGAACCTTTTTCCTAAGAAGAAAACATCCTCTCAGCAGAGATAAAGCTGAGGAAGGAAAATGAGGAAAAGGGGGGACAGGGACCTAATTACAATATTTATGGCTGGAATTGAGGGGTTTCTAGGAAGCAAAGGCTGGAGGCACATTGGCCTGAGCAGGCAGGTGATGGTGTAGAAGTGTGGGAAGAAGTGGGCCTTGCAGTCACTTTTGCTCACGGAGGCAGGAAGGGAAAGGGAGGATGTTGGCCTGCTTGGGTCTATCTTTGTGTGGTCGTCACTACCAGAGGTCTGAGCTGGTTCCAGCTCGATGTGTCCCCATGGGCGGAGGCGATGTGACTCAGTACTAGGGCTCTGACTCCAGACTCCGTCTCAGTGACCCACTCTGGAGAGGCTCTGTGGGGTGCAGATGAGTCTTGAAAGTAAGGTTTCTGCTTCTCCCTGGAGAAAGAGCAGCTGGGATATAGGTCCGAATCCAGGGCCTTCGCACCTGCACCAGAATACTTCTCTCTAGGAGATGTGGGGAGCAGCGTTGGGGTCTCAGAGCCCAGCCCTGACCCGGTGGCACACTGAGTCTCCTTGAGCTGAGGCCGGAAGGCTGCGGAGAAGGCTCCCAGACCCTATGCTCTCTCCAAGTGGCCTGCTCTGTGCTCACAGCCCAGCTCTGCAACGCTGTCCCAGCCAGGCCTGGACACAGCAGCTGTGTTCTGAACCTTGAATTCCTGACAAAAGCAAAATAATTGCTGCTTCCAGCTACAACCAGCTGGTGACCAGGAGTGTCAGAATGTGGTGGCGGTGGGGAAATTGCTGTGGGCTGCAGGCCCCGCCCCCGGCTGACTTTGTGGGGCTTTTTCCTACCAGTCCCCAGAAGTTGCTTTTCAAGAGAGTGAGCGCTTTGTGTTTGTGGGAGAGAAAAACAGTCCTTTCCATCTGCCTTCCAGGGCTGTTCTAGAGGGTCTGTAAATGAGACTTCAGGAAGATAGATGAACAAGGGGAATGCTGGCCGGCCAGACCAGTGCAGTAACATGTGCGTGGCACTTACAGGGCGAAGACCCGAGATGAGGACCTCACCTCACCGGGGCGGTTTTCACTGGCTTCCACGTCACTGCCTGCGCGGTTAGATACATGTTTACAGAAGTATTCAAATGAAGAAAAGGACTCTAGGGCCGCAGTCTGTGGGAAGGCGAATTTACAGGGATGCTAACAGAAGATGAGGGCAAGATGATGAGGGTGGTTGGGCGGATTCTTCTGGTTCCTTCTCCGGGCTGATGACGGCTGGGAGTTTCCTCTGTGATCAGCTATGGAATGGGCTACTTCCCTCCTGGGAGGTGGACCGCCTTTTCCTGGGCTCTACATCCCCCCCAAGAGAAACATAAAGGTTCCTTGTTTCAGGAAATAAGCGTGTTCTTAGTGTGTACCTTTTAATTTCTGCCTATAAAACCATTCCCATGCCTCTTCCTGACTGGTTCTGAAATTCCTCTTCCCCAAGGGCCAGTGAGCTGCGAACTACGTCACAAGCAGGGTGAATTAGGTCCCTTACCTCAGACCCAGCCAGGCTGACGTTCCACTTGAACGTGAGGGTGTATGAAATGAATTGGGGTCAGGCAGGGAAGTCTCTGGACGGGCAGCTGAGAGCCTCCGGGTGACACGGTGGCCCTTCCTGTAGTACATCATGTGTGACCCTGTGCGGAGTCTGGTGCTTTAGAATCAGGACAGCCCCAGCCCTCAGGATGAGCCAGGTGGCCGTGGATGGGGGCCGTTTAGAACAGACACAGAGGGTTGTATATGTGGCAGGAAAGCACGTGATCTCTTGCTGGATGTGAAACGCTTCCGTTTTTAGATCATGGCCAACATTTAAAACATAATAAATAGAACAGAAGATAGCAACACATTGAGTAAGGATTAAGAGTTGTTTCAGGGCCAGGGGTTTAGCTCAGTGGTTCCAGCGCCTGTCTTGCAAGCACAAGGCCCCGGGTTTGATTCTCCCATAACCACATACAATACTGGGCGTGGAGACTCACGCCCAGCACCAACCAGTACCACATACCACAGTGCCGGGCGTGGTGGCTCAAGCCTGTAATCCCAGCCCTCAGGAGGCAGAGGCAGGAGGATTGCTGTGATGTGAGTTGGAGGCTGAGCTCAGGGCCAGCCTGAACTGCAAAGCGAGACCTTGTCTCAAAGAAAAAAGAATTGTTTGATGATCATTTTATTTCCGTAGAATGTAGGTATGTTTTACATTGCAGTGTGTAATTTCCTTCTTTCCTCCCTCTACCCTTTCCTTTCTTCTTCTGTTAAACACAGAAGTTTGTGTTCCTGAAACACAGGGAACTTGAATTCAGCACTACCCCCAGTCTTCCTCCTGTCTCAGCCTCCAGAATAGCTGGGATTACAAGCATGTTCCATACTGGATGCTCACTGGGGAAAAAAGGGTTAAAGGCCTAATTTAAAGCCATCCAGTAACAAAAGAACTCTGTCAAAGACTCCCTCTCTTGCTAGGCCTATAAGACAGCAACAAGCCTTTTGACTTAAGGCCCATTCTTCTATGAGTCCATAGAGGAATAGTCCTCTATGAGGCCTGTCTTCTCCAAAAGATCAGTGTGGACCTCCTTATCATCCCTTATCTAACGCTCAGAGGCCTCCTATAAGTCAAACAAAATGACCATGTCAAAACTGCAACTGTGGGCCAGTGTCCAAGCACCTGACTGGCAAGCACAAGGTCCTGAGTTCAATCCCCAGTACCAGAAAAATAAAAAAGTGTTGAAATCGCAACTGTGAACATCATGTTGAATCTAATGCAGTTGTTCCTGGAAGACCTACAAGTGCTACAGGATCCAGGAAAAGGCTTTCTTAGATGATCATATTCACCCCGCAGGCCCTTTCTCCCTGTTCTGGTGCCTCCTATACAAGCCTCAGCCTCTCACCCTGACTCCATTCCTCTTTGGGAAACTCCCCCGACCCTCTTTGTAGCATACCTTGACCTAAGTAAGCTCTTTCTGCCACATTCCTCATCTACTGGTAAAATTCTTTCCCCACTGCCTCGCTGGCCTTCCATATACCATTTTCAGAGAACATGCCACTGTATCCTTTTTATTACAGGGCACAGTTTAAGGAAAGTAAATAGCAGTGGCCTTAAGCAGAATAAGACAAAGTCTGCCCACTTGGAAGCGTCACTCTTTGCCTTTCCGTTGCGGCCCAAGGGATTGTGCGGTAAGGTGCTGGAGTTGGAGGGCGTCTCGTGTCCCTCTGCATCTCATGTCCTGTCCAGCAGGACACTGTCACTAAGGGTGAACTGGCCTGGTGCAGAGGGCCTCAGAAGCACATATGAAAATGGCAACAAGAATACAGAGGGGAAATCTTCACTTTGCCCATGTCACCAAAGCTGTCAGTTCCGGTTATTGGCATGACAAAGGAAGGTGCCCACTAAGCACAGCAAGGAATTGATGCTGGTGTGAAGAAAACTCAGGTGTGCATTTACTCGGGAAAGTGGGCCTTGACCGCGCAGCTGCCGGCACGTTGGAGGCTTTATGCTGAATATCAAAAGCCTTCGCCCTTGAGTCCCTTTGTCTCCGAGGAAGGCCCATCGTCATCTTCCATTTTGTGGGAAATGGAAGGATTTGTTTAGTCCTCAGGTTCAGTAAATACATTTTTTAGAACAATAAAGACATGAACCTTGGCATGCATAGGTGGAGGGACGCAGAGGGTGATCCTCACCCACATTTATTAGCAGGTGCTCTTCTGGGAAGATCTTCCCCTCGTCAGCTGAGAATGGACGGAGACAAGACAAATGCTTACTTCTTTCCTTTGTAATTGCTAATTTTCTCAGGAAAGAGGGTAATTTCAGTTATTCCTGGTTTTGTCTTTGTGGATACTTTCTTTGTAAAAATACATTATAATATTGTTTTATAAACTATGCTAACATATGGGCAAACAAATATAATCTATGATTATAGAATCTATAATCATGATTGTATTTAATAGTCAGTGTTGTATTCATCACTTTTCTTTTGGAATAACACCTTGTGGGCTTTCGGCCCTGTGCCTGCTGTGCCTGGAGATAAGTTGGCCCCTGTGATCCCCAAATTAGGGATTGGGCAAGTCCTGGGCAGAGAGGGCTAATGCTCGGTGTGTCAGCTGGCATGGGGACAGGAGGTGACTAGGGCTGAACAGGAAAAGGGTGGAGGTAGAGTCGCTATGGAGGGAAGTAAGGTGGCCAGCCGTGGTGGTCCATGCCCATAACTCCAGCACTCAGGAGGCTGAAGCAGGATCATTGGCACAAGTTCGAGGCCAGCCTGGGCTGCACAGTGAGTTCAAGGCCAGCTTGGTCTACACAGCTAGACTCCGACTCAAAATAAACAAAGCCAAGATGGCCCAGTATTGCCAGATCATCCCATTGTTCAGGAGAAACCAGAAGTAAAGATTAAAAAAAGAAACTTGAAATCTCCTATTTTTAAATAGCTCTACCAGTTAAAAAATTTAACGGTTGCGTGAGAGCCTTCAGTCTGAGAAATTTCCCAGGCATGAACCTCCTAGGAGAGGTGCTGCCCCAGGCAGGCTTGGTGCTTTGCAGAAAGCGCAGTGTGGAACTTGCACAGGGATTATATTCTACACAGGAAGTTGATTAAAATCAGGTTGGATTTCATGCCTCTGAGCTGAGTGAACATCAGAAAGCCAGGCCGTAGATTGTGCGGCACAAAGGAAACAAAATTCTGCCTTAGGTTATTGGAACCTGAGAACATGAGAAATGACCTCTTGAAAGCAGAGCCTGGAAACTAGGCCAGGTGGCCTTGGGGACCCATTCTCTGTCTGAGACACCAACGGGTTTCGGATATCTAGAGAATCCTCTAGGGCTGCACATTTCACCTCCTTGTTCTGTTTAGGGCAGAAATATGGCTCCAGCAGTCTTGAATGGGATGTGTTTTGTAATGGGGGACACAATGAGTGTCCCTCGACGCCAAAGGCTTTTATTTGTAATCGCCATGTTTACAGGACTAATGATTATCACGGGGAGTGTGTACATGTACATAACACGTGTTAACAGTTTCCATAACCATCCGGGTCATTCAGATGATCATGGCAGAAACTAGCATTTTCCTCTTCCTCAGCATTGGTCAGTTTGAGTACTGGTTTTGTTCTGTTCTGCTTATTTTTGTATTGCTGGGGGTTGAACCCCAAGGTCTCTCACAGGCCGTGTGAGTGCTCTACCCCTGAGTCACATCCCCAGACTTCATTCCTCTTTCAGTTTAAGACAGAGTCTCACTACGTTGTCCAGGCTGGGCTTGAACTCACAGTTCTCCTGTTTTCATCTGTGGTCCATCATGTGCCTGGATTGGGTTGTGTTTTTAATTTCTGCCTCCCTCCTGTCAGAACATTTCGCCTGGAGAGATGTCCTTATTTTCTGTCAGTGAAGAAAGTGTGAACGAAAGTGCATAAGAAACTTGAGAAATTTGTCCAGGTCTTTCTAATCTAGAGTCTGAGCGTGAAAATAACCCAAGTGGAAGCCAGAGGAAGCCCATTGCTCAGCCCATGCAAATGGGCATCCTGCATCCGAGCAGCACGGGGGAAGGGCATGTGTGTCTATTGGTTCACATCTGAGCACATGGGACTCCTCAGCGGCCCCCACTGGCCTCAGATTGAGCACATCCCTGTGTTGTGTCTGACCATCTGTCGGGGCCCCTACCTGATGTGGGCCTGCCTGTCTTTCTCACTTGCTATCACTCCCCATCCAGGAGATGACCAAACCATCCCTGCCTAGGTCCCACAGCACCCATGCCTCTCTGTCGTTGACCCCAGGGCCCAGGTTCAGTGTTCGTGTAAATGCTGTCCATGACTAACAGGACCAGACCCGCCTTGTTGGGCGCTGGGTGAGAGCAGCTGTCACGGGGCAGGGAAAGAGGGAGAAGGACAAGTTCAGCACATGGTGAAAGATACAGGTCTAGATCGACTCTTCTGCATGTGGACACCATTCGCTCAGAGGCTGTCTTCCTTCCGGTGTGTGTTTTGACCTCTTTGTCAAAGATCAGGTGGCAGGCCATGTCCAGGGCGGTTTCTGCTAGGGCATTGGTCTCAAAGGCGGTGTGGGTGACTTCCGCTGTAAATAAGGTGGCAGGAAACCCAGGAAACCTCATCCTGAAGAGCAGAGAATGAGCTGAGAGGCCTGGTGAGTTGGAATGAAGTTATCCAGGCAGGGAAGCTACAGGGGTGGGGGTGGGAGCAAGGGCAGGTGGGAAGGAGAGAGGCACCACGTGTGGACAGGATGGGCCTTGCGGGTGCTGAGAAACATGAGCGCCTACCTGAGTTGACAGTCTTGATTTCCCAGCGAGGCTGTCAGCATAGTCGAGCGTTGGTCTCACTGAGTTAGTGGTACAGCTGCCTGCTGCTGAGAACACACGGAGAGACAGCCCGGCGCTACCTCCCTGGGCTGGTTAGCAGACTGGGCCAGGGTGTTCTTATTTAGTTACAAATGTGGAGGCTGCTGTGGGGGTAAAGGAGCATCGGTAGGTGGCCTGGCGTGAACCATGTGGACTGGACAGACCCACTGTGGCCTTTTACATGAATCATATGTGATGCGACAACAGAGTAAGTCACGGGAAAGGCCATTATTTTGTATTTCCTAGTGGCCTTTTATGCTTTCTGTCATAGAAGTAATAATTCAACTAGGAAAAGTGACATCTTTCCAGGACTCTAGAGCAACCAAAATTGACCTAATCAAAGACAGGCGGGACATTGGAGGAAACATATAGGTGGTACAGTGATTGATTGGCCCAGGCCCTGAAATGACTTTGCAAATACTTGAGCTAGTTGGGCAAGCGCACATCAAAGCGTGTGTCTTCTTCCAGGAGCCCCAGCTGTCTTCCAACTGTCCCCAGCAGTTTCGTCCTCTGCTTGCTTCCCACCTCCCTGGTGGAAGACAGCTCCCCGCTGTCCACCAGTGTCTGGATATCAAAGGCTTTGCCGTGGAGTGCTGGGGCTGGCTCACCATCAAGGGGAGCCCGGGGTGTGTGCGTGCACATGCCAGCAGGACCTGCCTGGGATTCCTGTGAAAAAGTCACTTAACAGTCAGTCACCCAGACTCTCAGGAACCGTAGCTAATGGTGGATTGCAGGGTGCAGCTTCTGATTGGAAATCCCAAGGTGTTACTTTCATGTCTTTTGGCAGGAAATCTATAATCTGGTCACAACTTATAACCAAATAGCAAACAACCTACTTTCCAGGCTGCTGTCCACTCCAGGAGGGAGGGGCCATGTGGACGAAGCCACTGTGTGAACCCAGCTCTGGTGCATGAGCAGGGTGGAGAGCTCAGTAGCAACACTTCCCTGGCTACCTGGTGCCGTGTTTGTGGTGAAGTGAGGCTGAGCCGCGTGCAGGACAGTGGTGAAAGTGCTGCTGGCTGTGGAGTGAATTTGGAAGCTGGCAGAGGCAGCAGGTGAGACAAGGGCTTTGACCTGCAGCTTGTGTCTGAGCTGAGTGGAAGGAAATGATGTGTCCTTGCTTCTGTTGGAAGGATAAAGGAGCCTCTGGGATCAGGCACTGGACGCGTTCAGACCATACTCTGGCCCTTTCCTTGCCCATAGTAGAGCCCTCAGTGTTTCCTGTTCTTTAGACCTGTGCTGAGCATTAAATGAGCTACTCTGGGTAGAGTTCAGCGCAGGGTCTGGCAGAAGGAAAGCTCTCGGTGGTACCTATTCTTGTCAGTGTTCATTCTGACAGTAGAAAAATATACATTTTAAGTGGGTATTTGAGAGCCTCACCATTGCTTCCTTCTGTCTTGAATGTAGTTTGGAATGGTCTGTCTCCTCCCTCCGACAGGCCCAGCATTTGGGGAGTTTAATCCAGGGTCCTTGCATCTCTCTAGATGTCCATGGTCTGGAGGTGGTTACTTGATATAGCAGCAAACAGCAGGTCACTACAACTGAGGACTCCCTGGAAGAATAGGGAGTTCTCATCAGGAGCCAGAGCTTGGGCCTATGATCCAAGCCCGGCAGGGAGGAATGTGTGCCTCAGAATTTTGTGTGTTTATAGATCAGGGCGTGGGTTTGGAATCTAAAAGGAGCCCTTCTGGGAAGCTGTGGAAGATTCAGGGTCCGTGGTATGACATGAGTGTCTGGGTGTAGCACGTTACCAAGGGTGGTGATAAACTTATGCTACCCTAGGGGACAGAATTTGAAGAAGCACCTGCTTTCCCTGAAAGGAAGGTTCCCACTGAAGTCTTGTCTTAGTTATCTGTGGCTGAGTAACAACCACCCTCAAATTTAGCAGTTTGCTCAGTTTTGTTTTAAAGCAAAAATACATTTATTTTCACATGGTTGGGAGCGAGGCAGGACTACAGGCCCAGCTAAGTGCAGGCTTTGACCTCAAGATCTTGAATGAGCCCACAGTGTGTTGGTGGGGACCACAGGCTTGTCTGAAGGCAGCCTGGAGAAAGCCCTGCCGCCAAGCTGACTCTCATAGTTGTTGGTAGAATCTAGTTCCTCATAGGCTGTCACACTGGGAGCCCAGATCCTGGCTGACTGTGGTAAGAGCAACACTCAGTTCCCTCCCCAACACAGCTCTGCCACAACCTGCTAGAGAGAAGCTGCTAGCTAGTGGTTTGCAGCCTAAGCGTGGAACCAGCATGTCCTTGAAACTGCTGTATTCTCTGAGTGAGAACTAAGTTACCAAAGGGAACAGATGACACAAGGCTGGATTAGGAGGTGGGGACACTGGGGCTACAATGGAGGCTCGATACCAAAAACCCACCCTGCAGACCTCCTCCAAGTTCTCTAGGCTTCTCAATATCTTCATAATACCTTTCTTTATTTTCTTGAGCTAACCAGAAATTGATGTCTCTTGTTTATATCTAGGATGGTATATTGTTCTATCACCTTGTGATTCTGGTTTCTATCAATTTAGTTCCTTTTCTGTGAGGGATAAGTTAGTTGGCAAAGTTGTCGCTCATTATCTTCTTTCCTCTCTCAAAGTTATCAATTCTGTCTGCATATTTTACATCTCAGAGCCAGCTCACCAGCTTCCATCAGAAAACGTGTCACGTGGAAAAACCAAGTCCTGTAAAGGGGACACGGCCCCACTCCTTTGGGTTATCCTAGGGTTTTTCTGTTTTATTGCATTTGGGCTATAACCATATGGTTGCTTTCCTCACCCAATTCTGTAAATCTTAAGCTTCAGAAATCCTAATTAATTTAAGCAAGAAAGAGGAAGTTTGTTGAGTCTGGAAGTTCAGAAAAATACTAAGGAGTCTCATAGGACCAAGAGGCTACAATGTCCAGGGTCAGGAACACAGGAAGTTCCTTCCCTTCAAGAACCATCTCCATTATCTTCATGTTTTACTTTCTTGGTCTCATTCCTTGTCTTTGTTTTTTTCTCCATTACTAGAGATTGAATCCAAGGCCTTGCACTGAGCTACATGCCCTGCTTCTTTTATTATTCTTTAAAATTTTGAAGCAGGATCTTATTACATTGCTCATGCTAGCCTAGACCCGTCCTCCTGCTTCAGCCTCCTGAACAGCTGGGATTGAAGGTGAAACTGCCGTACCTGGCTGAGCCTCATTCTTTACTATGCAATTAGACTTTCTTATCTTGGTGATGTTTAGACTTTAGTTAATCCCAGCCAGAAAAAAAGAGGAAGTGCTGGGTCAAGGGTTTGTCTTCAGGGTCAGGACAGTATTGCTGGGCCAGGGCTCTTTGCCTGGAGGACCATAGAAAACCTGCAACTACCACTGCAGACCTTGATTTAAGCTCTTTGTCAGCACCTGGACAAGGACAGGCTAGGGATGCAGATGATCCCTACATTTGGAGACTCTGAGAACAGGATGTACAGTTTGTGGTTAGGATCTCCTTGAGAAATGTGGGTTGGAGTGGCCTTTTTCTGGCCATTGATTTTTGTAGAATCTTAGAATTACTTTTATTCCATCGAAGGCCCAGTGGCTTAGCCTACTGGCACACACACAAATCAAGTTCAGTTTTTCCATTTTAGATTTCACTTGTTCCCTTAACTACTTGACGGGTGAAAGAAAATGGTTAGTAAAGATGTGAAGGCCAGTGATGGCACAGAAAA